>CAEFZY010028683.1:0-25311 GCA_903066815.1 Brachyrhaphis roseni | reverse complement strand
CATTGTATATAAAAATGTACTCCCTATGCAGAAGGTCTATTCAATCTTTCTTTTTTGTTTTTGTTTTGTGGGGGTGAAAATTTTCCCACATTGTGAAGATTTTAATCACATTCCAGGTTTTTCTGTCAAATAATTTTATTTATTTTTTTTATTTGAATTTTGGAAACTGATTGCCTCTCTGCACCACAGAGCATTACGCCACCATCACCCTGATGTTCCTGGACCGGAGCAGCGAGACGGAGCTGAAGGTGGAGTGCAGAGGCGTCCCCAACAGCGAAGAGGAACAGACGAAAGGCGGCTGGAAGAGATACTACTTTGAAGCTATCAAACAGACTTTTGGCTATGGAGCGCGACTTTTCTGAAGAAGCTGTACTGTAATAACTTGTTTTTTGTTTTGGTTTTTTTTGTATTTCTCCCCTCGGCCCCCCCCCAGCCCTCTCTCTCTTTTTGGCACAGAAACAGCTTTACACTCGTAGGACGAGTTCATGAAACAAACGACTCCGTCACTGTACGTGTAAACCTTTTAGTCGTTGGAAATATTTAATTCTTGAGTTTGTTTCCACGCCGGTGTTCGGCCCGGTTCTCAGAAAGAGCGTAGGCGGACCGTGCCTTCCGGGGCCGAATAGAAAACGTGTCGGACAAAAGAGGAATCCAGTGAACCACTTCCAATTGGCGGTGGCTTCTGTTCGCGAAGAAGCCAAAACACTTCAAAAAAGTTTTTTGTATGTATTTTATCTTTTCTGAGTCACTGTAGTAAAGTTGATTTGAATTAAGATGCATGTCTCATTTAAAAAATGTTGTTGAGGGGGCGGGGGTGGGAGGGTATGAGCTCAGACTGTGTGTATTACAGCTTCATCCGGTGAGATTGTGTTCATGTACATTACAGGACCAGCATCAGCGAGACTTGAAGCTGGAACATTAAAACTGTTTGTCAGCGTCAGTTTTGTTTTTGTTTTTTTGTTTTTTCAAAGAAAAGCCGGTGACAGCTGCGTATGTTTAAAAATGTAAATATGCAGTAAAAAATGCTCTAAGAACAGAATTCCTCTATTTATTCTTCACTTCAGCCCAGTACGTGTTTAAAGAAATAGTTTCTTGGAATAAACAAACTGCTGTAAGCTCTTGCTCAGTTTTATTTACCTCCTGCCTTGAGTTATTTACACATTTCATTAAAAAAAAATATATATATTTACAAGTGCTTTAAAAATAGAAACCACGACGGCTGCTATTAAAAAAATAAGCACTTATAATTAACAAAGACGGCAAAACAAAATGATTTATCAATAATTTGTGGGCTACAGGGGTTAAGCAGTTCATGATGCTAACCTCAAATCTGCAGACAAGCTAAAAATGAAAGAAAAACCGAACAGAAAACTTACATTTAACATTGCAGACTTTCAAAGTATTCAAATCTATGAACAAAAAAAAAGATAAACTCCTGTTGCAGAAATCCGTCCTGCATGGACGTTCTGTTCTGTACGAAAGCTTTGCATGTTGGTACAAATTCAAACTGCTGCGTAAATTCAATTTCTTCCCTCTTGCTGTCCAAAAACAGCCAGATTGATGTAGGCTATTGTGTCCCAGTAGTGAACAGAGTGTTTTTGTCTGTTTTTTTTTTTGCTGAGTCACTGCAAAGCCTAATGACATGTGAACAGAAATGATGTGCTGCTGGGAAGTCCACGTTACAAGCAGATGTAGAGCTCCGACTCCTGGGGGGGAGAAAAAAAGATGTAGTTACTAATTCCCCCAACGTGCAATACCCTAGTATTACTACAGAGGGTGCATTTGCGCTCAGATTATGAATTCAGAGTGCCAATAAGAAGGTTAAATACTTAAACGGGCATGAATATCATTAATTGTGGCCTTTAATGGAGCATGTTTGATGTCAATATGTCTCAGGTCGCAGAGAATGCTCGCGCTTTTTGTAGCCGTGAGAAAAGTCGCAGAGATATTACCGGCCGGAGACTTGGCCGCTTGTCAGAAATGGCGAAATGTATTTCAATTTATTGTTTCCTGGCGAGGACGCCACTATTCTGTTCCAACTGGACCAGGCAGACACACGTCCAAACAGGTTTAGGAATAAATAACATAGGCTAACAGTAAGCCTCTGGAATGACCTCAACCCCGCCAGTTATTGGTGAGCTGCGCTTAAAAAGCCATGCCGGAAAACGTAGTAAGTGTGCTCCTCTGTTTGCGATGAGAGCAGCGGTGGAAAAAAATCCAAACAGAATTTGTCCAGAAGCTTGTTGATGGATACAAAAAGCATGTGATACAACATGCAAAGGGACATTTTTGTCCATTTAGCAGTAGTTGGTGTCAGAGCAGCTCTACTTCAGCATATTTTCACTCAAGTAAAAGTCCAGAAATTTACTCAAGAGTAAAAAAGTATTCCATAAAAAAAGGCCACTTAAGTAACTAATCTGATTTAATATATTACAATGACGTCATCAGCCAGACAAAACAAGATAGCTTTGTGCAAGTTTGGGAAATTTAACAACTAAAATTAAAACATTTATACAAATATAATTAGAAAATAACAAATTTTGAGCAGCAGAAATGCTTTTCCAAACCAATCTGTTTCTAATAGAAATCTTATGAAACCAATACTTACATTATGTAATACATATGCTAGAATAAAGTCCTTCCAGACTATATTTGGTGTTTACCTCAAGTTCACTTGACCTTCAAACGTCTCAGCTGATAAAACATAATGTTAAAACAAGAAAGTCATAGCTAGTTCTTCCTCCCCAGCTATAAATATATCTGAGGATTTATAATTTGCTCTCCCAGGTGGAGAACAGAAAAAAAAAAAAATCCACTATGAATTTAAAATTCTGCCCCTCGGTTTTGTTTTTTGGAATTCACTGAAGTCGTGCTGCATTACGATTCCACCCGAGAAGAAGAACTGTTCAAATGAACCATTAAAAGTCCAAAATCAACAGGACAATCACAACCATGATGAGCGCATCTAAACTTTTCACTGGTCCTGTGTGTCCCCCAAACACCAGTTCTACCTCCTAAGCTGTTGGTTGAGTGTGTGAGCGTTGTGTGTTCAGTAACCGGATACGTACACTTGAGCATGAGTTGGTTTCGTGTGGGCCGAGGCTCCTTTGGGGAACAGTTTCTCCTGCTCCAGATGGGTTTTTAGCGGCGATGTTGCTCTTTTTGTTCCTTGAATGACAATAAACTGCATAATGTTACATTTATGGTGAAAACAGATATCAGTTACTTTGTTTAGAAATCCACATTGATCACGAAACACTTTTAAAGGGGCAGTATTATGTATTTTCCAGGCACTTGGTGCTATTTCATATCATAATCAAGTAACTATATTACCTTCAGTTGTTGTAATAATGCTATATGTATCAAATATGACTTAAAAGAAATTTGCCTTTGTAATTTAATTCCCTGAGATTGAGCCACTGTCTCTTTAAAAACTCCTGCTCTTTCTGAAACGCCACATTCAGAAAGTCATCACAACATGGCTCCGCTATTAACCCTTTAATAACATTTTTATTATGAAGAAGTAGCTTTTATGAGCTCATCACATGCGCAGTTCCACAAGGTGTTTGCTAATTGCTGCTGGCTGGTCTTAAGGAGCTGTGCAGGGGAGGGGCACTCTGTGAAGCTGAAGCTTGGAAGCTGCAGCTCTGAGGAGGAGCTGCGCCTCGAAGGCGCTGCTAGGTCGACCCAGGCATTTTACACAGCTGAATGGTTGCCGTGGAGATCAAAGGATTTCTCAAGCATGTATGAAAGAATCAAAGAAACACTCCAGGTATGTTTTTGATGAGGGGATAACATTATAGCATGATGTAAAGCTCAAAAAAGTCAATTTTACACAATACTGCCCCTTTAAAAGATTTACAATCGGAAAAGAAATGACATGGTGATAACGTTCACGCACATCCTTCATAGATGATGTTTTTGTTTAGGTCAGGACACAGTAACAGGTGGTCACTCGTGTATTAAAAGCCTGTATAGTCCTCAACACCAAGGGAGATCCAGCAAACCAGCTGGTGTTGGTCAACAAAGGGTCAAAGGGTGTATACAATTAAACGGCCATTTCAGATATGAGAAGTGTAACTGACCTACCTGTATAAGGGAGGCCAAATACTCATGCCTCGGTTGTCCTTCTGGGTTGCTGTAGACGTGGCTCCCTCTGCCAGGTCTTTGAGAAAATGAAACAATTTCTCTGTCCGTATGCACTGCTTCCTGAATTTAAAAGAAAAGAAAAGAAACATAAATGTTTTGGGGTTTTTTTGCAGAAATTCCAGCAACTCTTGAAAGAGCTGAGCTTCACAGTCCTCTAAAAACTACGTTTATCCCCACCCACCAGTTCCCACCATCCATTTTCCTTCCACCCAACTTTCCTCTGATTTTTTCGGAGACAACGCTCTGTGAACAATCATCTTCTTCAGTAACAGTTTTGTGTGGCTTACCCTCCTGTTGGAGGGTGTTGAGTAAACAGTTACCCTGTGACTGGGTAGGTCACAAAATGCCCAAAACACAATATGTATGTATTAAAGATCATTTTTACTTTGATTGTCTGTAGTATTGTAATCGTCGAGTTTTCACTCGCCGTAAGCCAGGCTGCGTCAAAATGAACAGAAATAGACTTCCCAACATGTGACTAATCAATCAATGTAATATATGAGTTTTGCTTCTTGAACCGAATTACTGAAATAAATAACATTTTCGAATCATATTCTAATTTACTAATTTACATGTGTGCATGTTTGCTTATTATACCTCCAAAATCCCATCCCACAGCTGATCTGAGATCAGCGTCACAGAACAACAGAGATACTCACATGTGAGCCACAGGCACGATGTTGTTGAACTTCGCCTGAGTAATCAAACAGGTTTTGGTCAGCAGAGACTTCAGGAACATCTCCAGAGCCCGGGCTGTTTGTTCCAGCTGAGGAATTCGCAGCTCTACAAGAGAGATCTTTATTTTTTTTAAACCCAACTCAAGATGTCTGAGATGTTACTCATTCATTTGTATTCAGGCAAATTTGAAATAAAACTAGAAGCTTAAAGTCATTCTGAATAGATGCCACAGAAAGTGAATTAGGTTTATAAAAAAAAAAAAAAAGAAAAAACATGGGAGTAAAGAATATGCAAGTATATATGTACTCAAAAGAAAGCTTGGTCAATGTCTTTGTTGTGATGTCAGCAAAATACGGTAGAGTATTGATTAAGGGTAGGTTTCATTTTGATTGATTCACCACATACTAAATAAAAATGTTTAAAAAAATACTTAAAATGAACATGAAATTTATTTTTATAAATTTCATTTATAAAGTGAGTTTAGACATAACAACTTTATCTCTAAGTGAGTTTGATTGATTTGAAATATTAGTTTTTATCACACAGTGCATCGTCGAGCAGTTCAGTTTGTTGTGTTGAGTCTGTCATTTATTTGAATTTATTTTTTTATTTATTTTCTACCAGTTAAACCAATAACTTGTAAGCTTTAGAGAGAAAGTATCACGTCTGACGCAGGTGAGGAAGCTTTTTACGTATTTGGACTACAACTCCCATCGCTTAGACGGGATGAAAGCCGATGCTTAGTTAAAGGACGTCTGAAAGATCAGTAAAACTGACAACTAAGTCAGTTTTCTTTTCTGCTTCTTCTTCTTTTATTTTTTGCCACAACTTGAAGGATACCGATGATCACCGGAACTGCCATCGCCATCCTCCCAACTTCTGTGTCCTTCTGCATTATTTTTTTTGATATGACCCTTTAAACAATAACAAAGATTTAAGAAAAAAAAAAAGAACAGTCTTCACACAAACCGTTAGTTTGTTGGAGCTCTGTTAAAAACAACTTTATGGTCAAATTGTTCAAGTTCTACTTGACTTCGTCTGTGTAAAATACACAACAAATGCACATAAATAGCGGTCGAAACTAAGTCTAAACCTACAAGCTAAAACTGCTTGGTTTTTTGCCTTATCCCAGTCTGATTCTATATGCTGGCAAGATTTCCGACAGATCCGACAGGTTCACCTGTGGATGTATTTTTAAGACCACACCTCCAACACACAGCGTTCTTGTTTGGCATCATGGGAAAGTCAAACAAAATGTCAAAAGAAATGTTTCCAGATGCTTGAAGGTGCAGCGTTAATCTGTTCAAACAGTTATTTTCGAGTACAGACGTGATGGGAGTCATGGAAACCATCAGAGCAGGAAGAAGACGGATCTTGTGTCCCAGAGATAAATGAGTTTTGGTCAAAAATGTGCAGATTGACCCCAAAACAAAAGCCAAAGACTGTGAAGATGCTGCTTTTACCCACAGTGAAACACTTACTGTATCAAATTGGACTGAAAGGCTGCTTAGTGAGTAGGAAACCATTAGCCTCAGAAATTCAAAAACAGGTGAGAAACAGTGATTGACATGCATCAGTCTAGAAAGGGTAAAAAAAATAAAAAAAGCTAGAGGGAAAAAAAAAACAAAAACATGGAAGAGTGGTGAACCTTCCCAGTGGACATTGATACCAAAAGCCTATCGATCTCACCCTGCTCCACCACTCCAGGTCTATGTTTCCTCCGTTCACATCAGTGTCCATGATCTGACAGTAAGAAGGAGACTGGCTAAGCTCACGTTTACCAAAAAAAAAAAAAACATCCTGATGATCTCTAAGACTTTGTAGAAAATATTCTGTGGAATGCTAAGACCAAAGTGTCTTGCTTTGCCTTACAGGGACAGCATTTTGTGTTTTCTTGCCATATAATATAATTTTATGGCTCAATCAAGAAACCGTGTTACTTTCAGTTGTTATAAAAATGCTGTATACACTTAATACAACTTAAGTTTTACTACATGCTTTAACGCCTCTTTAACGGCGTTTGGGCCTCTGTCTCTTTAAAAACTCCAACTCTTTCTGAAACTCCACCTTCAGGAAGTCATCACAACATGGCTCATGCATTAACCCTTTAACAACATTTCTACCAGCATTGCACTGAGAAGTCGTTTTTATAACGAGCTCAACAGATGAGCAGTTCCATCAGGTGTTTGCTAATTGCTGCTGGCTAGTCTGAAGGAGCTGAAGAGGCAGGTGGAGCGGGGTGGGGGGCACAGGGAGAGGTTCAAAGCATGAAGGCTTGGAAACTGCCGCTCTGAGGAGGAGCTTTGTCATCGAAGGCGGAGCTAGGTCCACCCAGGGGTTTTGCACACCTGAGAGGTTGCCATAGAGATCAAAGCATTTCTTAAACATGCATAAAAGAATCAAGGAAACACTCCAGCTATGTTTTTGATGAGGGAATAACATGGTAACATGATGTAAAAGATGAAAAACTTTGATT
Organism: Brachyrhaphis roseni; assembly: GCA_903066815.1. Lineage (NCBI taxonomy): Eukaryota > Metazoa > Chordata > Actinopteri > Cyprinodontiformes > Poeciliidae > Brachyrhaphis > Brachyrhaphis roseni. The sequence continues at coordinate 18,008 of CAEFZY010028683.1, read as the reverse complement.
TTGCATAGCACTGACCCTTTAATAATTAAGATCATCAGTTGAAAGCAAATGATCAATTACTCTGGTTTGTACCTTTGACTGAAGATCTGGAAACATTTATGTGTCACAAGAAAACAACAGCGACAATGAATTTGGAAATTAGCAAATATTTTTTGACACTGTTTTTTCTTCCAGTGGGATTTGAAGAAAATACAACTTTGCTCATTTTTCTATGATTCCGTTGTGATATTTTGTGGAAGGTTGATGTGTAATTCCACTGCTCATCTACCCTTACAGTTTACTGAAGATAAATCCTCCCACACATTATGACTGAACATATCTTTTTCCATCTCTCCAGCAGCTTGCCTCTGTCCCAGACTTAGAAACATGTCATCTGATCTGATAGTGATGACTCTGCTTTCAGATTTTTAAAGTGTGTAATTTGACAAGCAGAGTGAAGCACAAACAGTGGAACTGGCCTGAGTGTCTGATTCCCTCCATGTCTATAGCTGAAAAGCACTTAAGAAAAGATAAAGAACTCAATGAGAAAAACTTTTTTTATATATATATATAAATTAGAACTGTCTTGAACTCATTCACATTGTCATATTACAACTACTAACTTTAATGTATTTTATTGTCACTTAATTTGATAGTTTAATGTAAAGTTGCGCATTGTTCTAAATTTGAATGAAAATGATTTGTCGCTTTTAAAACGGTGCACAGATAAAAACTGGAAACTTTCATTTTAAAAGCCACGGATCAATGCCAGCCGTGCTCGTTTGTCTCTGGCCCCTTCGGTCATTACTCAGCTGTAACACCTTTAGGATGTGCTTCTAGAAACTTTGCTCATTGGGAAATGGAAAGTGTTGCAAAAAAAATATCTCAAACTCAGCCAAACTGGATTGACATCATCTAGAAGAGCAATTTTCAAATTTTCCCAAAGGTTCTCGATTGTGTTCAGGGCTGAACTTTCTAAAGTGAATTTGCTTTAATCTAAACCAGTGTAGGTATCTCTGGCAATATGCTTTGCAGCTTTATCCATTAACTCTTACTAATGACACTTTCTTTGCTGAAGAAAAGCATCCCCACAGCATAATAATACCACCACCGTGTTTCATTTTGACAAAGGCATGGTCAGTGTGAGGTGCAGCGGTAGTTTTCTTCTGCACATAGTGATAGTGTTTTATCTGCTGCCATTTCTTTATAAAGGAATGAGCTTAGAGAATCTACTTAACATACAACTACCAATTACAGATCTCTTTGTTTTTGTCATCAAATATTTTAACATGATAGATATGTAATATATGTGTTATATTTAGATATAATAGGTAATATTATGTATGTCTGAATGCTGGGTATAATATAGTAATATCTATATTATAATACAGCTATAGCACATATAACGCTCCTGAACGCCTCCTGACACAAATTACAACATATGGACTGTTCTCACACATGGACTGTTACTCACACACACACACACACACACACACACACCACGGACTGTTTTAGCTCCACGCCATTATTGCTATTTGGTTCACCTGCAAATAAACATCTATATCATGTATAGCACTTCTGGATAGATGCAAACCGCATTTCGTTGCTTGTACTTGTGACAGTGCAATGACAATAAAGTTGAATTCTATTCTATATAATATATATTATATAATACATTCAATTATTAGATATTTTAAATAGATGCTATTATCTATTAACATTACATAATATTAATACATAATGTTATATCTATATTATATTTAGATGGGAATATTTAATTATATTTTAATTGGTTTCAGAAGGTTAATACAACAAAGGCACAAGCACTAGTACTTGAAAATAAATAAAATATAAGAAATTAGTTTGACGTTAAATTTTTCCCAAAAGGAAATTGAATTCGCTGTAGTTCATAATGGTGAATATGCAATAGCCTACTTTTACACCAAATATATATATATATAAATAAATACTCACTTAAGTCAAACTATGCACGTTAGTAAAATGACCATAAGTAGACGAACTACAGACACAGCTCGATAAATGTAGTCCATAATGTGTTCAGAAATAGTTGTAAATATTTGTCTGTAGTTCCCAGTGACGGCCGATGGGGGCAGCAGAGTCAGTGTTTACAGAATTAGGAGAGTTTGCTGCACGAGCTGGCTGCTGGTAGCGTGGAGGTGAAATTAGACACTAAGAGAGGAGGTCGCTGTAGTAGGGGTTTTTTTTCTCTCTAAAGTTATTAAAAGTCCCAAAGAACCAAACAAGGGCTTGTCGCGTTTATCGAAGCTAACTGCACACTCGGAGGAATCTGTTAAATGATATGAAACTGTTAAATATCGCGGGAAAAAGCTTCTGACTCGAGCTCGCTGGCTTTCTGCATGGTCCCAGGCTAGCTAACAGTTAGCTGCAGCAGCTTCTTGGCTAGCGGGCTAGCGAGATCCAGCCCAAATTTTGTTCGCCTCGAGTGGATGTGGTCACCCCCCCGAGCTGCTCACGACTTTTCTCTTTGCAAGGAAAACAAGAACCAAGACTCCACACTGGCTTTGACACCGTGCGCTGTCAGCAAACCAGCAGGATGTCTACCGAGGTTGAGTGTAGCCAGGTTGACTCGGGTTTGACAGCGAGCAGCTCCAGCGGGGCGCAGGACAAAAACCAAAACAAGATAGAGGGGGCTCACCTGCACAAAGAACAAGAGGAGCCGGGGCAGAGGGGCACGGAGGAGCAGCAGGCGGACGACCACAAGCAAGAGTCGACCAAGAGCCCAGCGGACACGCATAAGAAAAGCAAAGAGAACGATAAAGAGAACGAACAGAGCGGTAACGCTGACTCGGCTGTCGAGGCGGTGAAGAAGAAAGTTGTAGAAGCACCTCCGCCGAAAGTCAACCCGTGGACTAAAAGAACCACGGGCAGAGTGCCGGTCAGCAACATCAACTCCGGCTCCCAGGAGACAGGTGAGCTGCTCCCATGTTTTATAGACCAGAGGGGGGGAAGTGGATAATGCGGTCCGCAGCAAATGTGTCACGTTGTCGAGGCATTTGTGAACGCTTCACTCCGGAGAAACCCACCGCGAGATCAACTGTCAGCTCATCTCATGGTGGCTTAGTCAAATGTAATTAAACAATTAGGATGTCGGCTCAGTGTTAGGAACACATTTGCCCCATCCCCCCCGTGCTCGGGTTGCTCATGAGCACCACGTGTTGATTGCTGACAACTGCTACTTGTTTTAGCCACCACCAGCTAGCTGTTATGTTGCTCCGATCCCCCAGGGAGATCGGTGGCAATGGGATGGGAGTGTTTAGTTGTGTTTTGGGGGGATAGTAGCTCAAAAGTTGCTCGATTAGAGCTAAAATCGACGCTTCAGCTTCGAGCAGCTAGCTCGTCTCGCTGGCTGAGGCTAAAGCCAGCAGGCTAGCAGCCTGTGCTGCTGAAAAAGGCACGTTTCGCATGTCCAATGGCCTGGCAGCCTGCCGTTCCTCCCACCGGGTCGCTGTCACTACTGAGAGTAACACGTATGTGAACAAGGTGCTTTAACAGATGGACTTGCTGGAAGTCCAATATCTGTGTATGGTTAAAAAATATATATTAACTTTTATTGAATATCTACTCTTAACTTTCTGGAATCGGAGAAAATGATTTAGGTTTAAAATAGATGAAGAGGTAGAAAGACAAATTAGGACTTAAGGTTGAGTAATACCTTTTGTTGTGTTTGGGTCATTTTAATAGATATTCTATGGCAGGATCTCCATTTTGTTGTTGGGTTGTTGTTGTTTTTTAACACTTTTTCACACAAAATATCTAAAACAATCAGCTGCACTTAAAACATATGCTAACAAGATGCTTGACCAGCTGGTTAAACAAATTCAAGTTTCCACATTACAGCAAACACAGTTCACATTTAATTTCCACAAAACGACTTTTGGATAACCCAGAAAATAAAATGTAGCTTTTGGTATTGTTGTAAAAAAAAAAAAAAAAACTTTTGTAATGTTTAACAAAAATAAACTTTGTAAAATAATTGTGAACAAGGAGCTTGTTGAGGTGATGAGATGAAATAGGGCTTTTAAATAAACATCAGTCTGTCTGTATACTGATTGAATCTACACAGTAGAAGTTGACTTTGGTCTCAGCATCTTTTAGAGTAGCTTTGAGTTTCATCCTAGCTAATCTGGGTTTAATTTGCATCCAGCAAATATTCATGTTGCATCACTTTTTCCACATTTAAAAATGGACTAAATTTATTATAAAAAAAAAACTACAATAACGTCAAAAGTTTGTTTTCTGCAAATATATTAAACTATGAACTCACATGTACATAAGTATTCCCAGCCTTTTCTCATTATTTTAATGCAGCTTTGCCAGAAACCTCGTGCATATGGCATGACCAGCTGACAGAGCTTTTCTTGGTCAGTTTTCTGTTTGCCAAACGTCTCCAGCTCCATCACAGACTGCCGGCCATTTTCTGATCTCTCCTGAGATGCACAGTCAAACCCCAGCCTGGACTCTGGCCTGGCCGCCCAGGATGTTCACAGAGAGGTTCTGAACCTACTGCTTTCACCCAGCTTGCCGCTGCCACTCCCGTGCTTCCCCATGGGGATGAGCCATGCCTGGTTTTCCTCCAAACAGGTTATCTGGTCTTCGTGCCAGAGAGTCCAGTCTTTGTCTCACCAGACCAAAGAGTCTTGTTCCTCACAGTCTGAGTCCTTCAGGGCCCTTCCAGCCGGCTCCAGACGGGCCGCCATGTTGCTTTTCTAAGGAGTGGACTCTTCACCATACAGGTGGAGCTGGAGATCCTTCTGGAAGGTTCTCCTCTCTCCACAGAGGAACGGTGGAGTTCAGATAGACGAACCTTCAGGTTCTGACTGAGATTCTGAGTCCTGCTGGTTCAAGGTTTCCTAGACGTTTGGAGCAGCAGAAACAGGATCCACCTGAGCTCACGTTAAAACTTCGTAGCAAAGACTCTGAATACACACGTAAACATGAGTCCTTTAGTTTGTTTTAGCCTGTCGCAATAAAAAATTAATCAGTATGATACAGTAAAATGAGCTCAATAAGTTCCTTCCTCATGGTATTTTTTTTGAAAGGTAATTTTGTCTAAAGCCTGTTTATTTATGGTTTCTGTTGCGCATGATTTTTATTTCCATTTTATTTATTCTTTTATTATTTCTGCTTTTTTTTTGCGGATTTAAAATCTCTTCCAGTTCTAGCCTTAAGTGTTCTTTACAAAATTAAAGTTTTGCGTTATTATGCCATTATCAGTATGTTACATCAAAACGGTCTCAAAACAACAACATTAATGTTTATCACAATAATTACTAGGACAATTTATCCTGCAGCAATTTTCTATGTTTAATAAATTTGTAAAAAAAAAAAAAAAAAAAAGTCTGTATGGTATTGACATAGAAATGTAATCAATTTAGGAATAACGTTGTAACATAAAATGTGGAACGAGTGAAGCTTTGAATGCTTTCTGGATGCAGAGTTTGCTAAATAAAGAGAATATTTAATATTAAAAATGGAAAAAGATTGAGTTTCCAGACTTGATGCATCTTCTGAAAGGTAAAAAAAACATTATCATTTTCTTTTACATGGATTTATTTTTAGATGAAGGCTTTAGTTAGTTCCTCACAACTTGTAATTTTGTTAATATCAATTATTTATTTATTTTTTTACTGCGGTAGTTTAAAAATCAAAGAAGTCATTTCACTACTTTTATTTCTCGTCTAGATTCTTTTATTTCTACAATGAGGGACAGTAATATTTTTCCAAGTATAATGAAGTTGAATTGATGCTAATCCTCCCCCACCAACCCTCCTAAAAATAGTGAATCATTTCTGAGTGAAAGAGTGGATCTCGCTACCATTACCTCTCTGGAGCTGAACAAAATTAAGTTCTTTAAAAGAAGCTGAAAAGTTTTATAGGAGAACTTTACCTATAACTATATAACTATATATAACTTCTCTTTTATATAAAATATATAATAAACCATTTGGTTTTTTATATATTTTATACATTTATCAACATTTTGCATGAACTGTAATTCATTTTTATTGATGTGTGTGCTAAATCTATCATGTATTTGAATGATTACTATTGCATGATGTGTGTTTTTAATGATGGACATAAATAAGCCATAGCATTGTTGAAACTAGGTACACAAATGTTCACAGTCTCACAAGAACAAGAGAAAAATCGACGAAAAGTTAAAAGTAGACATTTTGCAGGGACTTTTGTCCTTTCACCAGTGTTGCCTATTGCACTGTAGCCTTCACCAGGTCAGCATAAACGAGGCCAGAGATGATTCAAGAAGGTAAAAGTGCTACATAAAGCAGCCTATTTGCACATGACTACAAGAGGGATTATTATGTTAAAGTTCAACATGTAATTAACAGACACATTCTGTTAAAGAAGCGTCCCTGAACAACGGTTCTGTTTGTGTCCAAGATTTTCCTAAGACTGGATCCGGAGGTTTTTATTTGCATGAGGTTAATCAAGTGGACTGTGCACACCTGCTGAAAACACCATGGTGGAAGAGTATCTTAAAGCTGCAGAATGTAACTTTTATTAAAAAAAAAAAATCATGTTGGTTTTTTATATTATCTTATATTATTTTATTTTATATTTTTATATTGATATATAAACTATATATTACACTGTCACCATTTTGTGATGGTGTATTATGAGACAGATAATCTGTGAGCAGATCCACCTCCTCCCTGAGCTGCTCTGGCCGTCTGACAAAATGCACAGCTCCCAATCAAAAACAACCAATCAGAGCCTGTAGGAGGGGTTTAGAGCTGTCAATTATTCTTGTGAACACGCTGCTAAATGTACTAATGGTGGAGAAACAACTTACTGTTGATCTGCCGTCATCAGTGGCCATGCTAACTAGCCGTAGCATTCACTAAGTTACAGTGTAGCAGTTGTCAAAGGGAATGGATGGGGTGATTGACCCGCCTCCTGACTGTGATTGGTTGGTCCTAGTTAGCACTGGGAGAAGGCATACGAGCTTGTTTGTTTTGTTTTGTTTTTTTCACACATTATCTGTCCCATACTGCTATGCCATAGTGACAGTTTCAACAAATATGCAAAAAAAAAATCTATTTCATTAAAGTTACACACTGCAGCTTTAAAGAGCCAGTCTGAGAGAGTCTGTATCCAGATTTTCAATCTCCTGAACTAAAAATGTATCAGATCTGAAGCCGGGTTTCTTGGAATTTCAACTTTGAATTGGCTACTTTCTCCTGTTTGCTTCATCAGTGAGCTCAACAATCCTTTTCATTTTGATAGTTAACATTTGCCTTTGGATATGTGTGTGTTGTTTCTGCTGTAGCAGGCTCTTGGTGAAAGCGGTGGTCTCGAACCCCCCTCAGCTAAAGTTGTGAATGTGTGTCAGAGCGGAGCGGAGAGCAACCAAGGGGGAGCTAAATTTGAAGCAGCCTTCTCTGGCCTAGGCATCAGTTTACAGGGTTACTGTACATCTAGCTCTGTGGGTGGACACACGCACACACACAGACCCAGTCAGGCATACACCCATTCACATGGAAGCCTGTGTGTGTGTGTGTGTGTGTGCCCAGTGTCTTATCAATCCAGCCATCCTCTGCTGAGCGATAGGAGCCACTCCCAGCCTGCAGAGATGCAGCCGCACGGCGTGCCGCCGCTGTCTGCACTCTAATCACCCCCAACTTACACTCCTTCACTCCCTGTGGGGGTTAAATACTTAGTTCTTCTCCCCTGTGCTCCCCAAACGGCACAGAAAGACTGTGCAAGAGTGAATGAGTTGACTTTTTAACCGCGGTGTTGAGCAACCGATTTCTACTCACATTTCTTGTGGAGCTGTAGCTTCTGTCTGCTTTGGTCTGCTCCTGGCTGCCACATTTAATGATGTCTGTTTCTATTATCCATCATCTGTGCGCAGATCAACAAAACGCTCTGAAAGTGGTCCGTGCCAGCAAGCCCAGAGTGAGAAAACCCAGCAAGGTAACCCTCTGTTTTTAATTTCGTTTTTAAGTTTTCACATTTTCTGCAATACACGTCCAAATACTTTCACCTAGGATCAACTTGACCATGTTTTCTAGATAAATATTGTTCCAGGAATGTTCAGTAATTATCACATCATTCCTCTTTTCTTTATCTTAGTATTAGATGTTTTAACTTGCAAATAAATTAACATTTTGATTCTTCTAAGTCCTCACATCTGCATTTCCATAATTCTGACTTCAGGTGTTAAAACACACAGAGAGTGAGAAATTACCATCTGCTGCTAACCATTAACCGGTTCGAGCTGCTATCCTCTGGTTTTGTTTGCTTTTCCAACCTGTTTTTCCACTACAGGGCTTTAAGAATAATTACCATAACATAATGCCTAAATATAGAGATTAAGTAGCTCTCAAATTGTCTGAACATATTTTACTAACCCTTTAGGGTAATTATGGAGTCAATATTGGAGCTTTAATTTAATCTTTTGTTTATTTAGGCATGTTAGAAATCTTTAAGCATGGTTGCAGGGGCTTGCTGAAGAAAACTGTTGACAGGGAATGCAATACACGTTAGTTGTTAATCAGTGAAATGTTAATATTGTGTTATTTTTAAGTCTTCAGCCCTCAGTTTCAACTACTACATAGAAGAGGGTTAGTATTGCGGCCTGGATGTTTTGTTTCCTACTGCAACGCCCCTCGTGAAACTGATTCAGACGGTTTTATTAATTAATATTTAAACATGCTAAAAAGTATAATTGTGTGTTTTCCAGTTGAAAGCACTAATAATCACCTTGTAGTGATCATTAGTGTGTTTTAGTCACATAACTGCACTCTGTTGATCTCTAAAACAACATGAGCACAACAAGACGGCGGCTTTGAAAAGACACCAGCTTTATTCATGCAGCAACCAAATGGAAATGTGTTGGATTTATCCAGCTATATTAATGCACAGCAACAAAACTAAAATGACATGATTATTAAAAAACAAACAAATAACATTTTATGTATGTAAATATATTGTACTTTTTGTTTTTATTGCTTAGCTTTGTATTTTATCTGTTTCAAACTATTATTTTGGTTTTTATCTCCTGTTCAGCACTTTGTAAATATTATTATTATTATTGTAATTAGGGCTTCAAGTAACAACTATTTTAGTGATCGATTGTTCTATAGATTATTCTGAGGATTAATCGATTAATCGGATTAAAAACAATTGTGTCTTCTGCAGAGTTTTCATGTAACCTCATAAGCTTATTTAATGCATTAGAATACACTGGGAAAATCCAAATAAACAAATAATTGAATTATTTTTTTCAATAGCAAAATAGATATTTTATTCCCTAAAACGCAATAATTAAAAGATTACTTTAGTGTTTACTTGATCATTTGTAGCATCTGTAGAACATTATCACAGACAAATAGTTTTTTTTTTTTTATCAAAATGTATAATTTTGTACAGGTTTGCCTTAATTATTACTGCTGAGTAAGTTGTTCTTTCAGTAAATACCCTTTGTTTTAGTATCTGTATACCCTGGGAAACGATTTATAGATGACTAATTTTGATGTCGAGTATTTTCAATAACTGATTAATCACGATTAATCCGTTATGCACTGCAGTTGGAATTGTTTCAAACCCAGATATCACTAAAATCCCTATTCTGCGAATGCTTTGCATTAGCCCTAGAATATTGAGCTGGATCAGTAACTATTGGTTGAAAGTCACAGCAACCTTGAGGAAATCTTTTCTTCATCTTCGTTTCCTCTCTATCCAGATCCACTGGACACGCTGGCTGTCTTTTCAGATGTCGTGAGACTGAAGGATTTTTTTCCCTCTTTCCACATACAGTAAAGTCCAGCTGCACTTTGTGTTCGTTTAACCTTGATCTACTATCAGCTTGCCCAAACGGACAGGACCCACAGTGACTGGATGAGCCTCCGTCTGATTGTCGTTGTTTGTGCTTCCTCTGCAGAAAGAGCTCTGACCTCCTTTTCCTCCAGACTGGACTCTACCTGTCCCAACACGCTGTGTTACATGACGCATCTGAACACTCAAATTATGTTGTTTTTGTTTTCACAGTCCAGTGACTTCAGTGATATCACAAACTGGCCCACACCTGGAGAACTCGCTAAAGAGGTATGGCATATTGTGTGTAAAAGTGTGTTTTTAGGGTTCCTACACTTTCTTCAAAAGTAGCGAGTTTGGTTTAGCCGCTTCTCCAGGTTTGGATAAGTATTTAAAAAACAGGGATGTTCCAGACTTTACGTCTTGTCTTAACCAAGTGTTTTACATTAATTTATATTTAATTGGTTTAATCTTTGATTATCTGTAATTATTGGTAGGACGGGAGAACCTCCTCTCTCTGGAAATGTATTTTTTATCTGATTATTGTCAAATCAAAAGCGAGTGAGAACAGACAATATGTGAAAGAGTAAATAAACGCACGCGTCTCTGATTCAGCAGCAGCAAACTGTCCTCGGCAACAACGGGAAGAAGCCTTCCTCCCGCAGAGAAAGGGACAAGAGAAGAGAGCGACCGGACAGGAAATCAGAAAGCAGCCATGATGGAGGGGAGAGCAAGGAGAACCAGGAGGCTCATGTGGATCCAATGGAGGAACCATCTAAAGAAGGAGAACCAAAACCAGGACAGGACTCAAAGAGCTCCAGCCTGAAGAAGAGAGGAGGTGAGGGTGAGTTTTTCTTTCTTTCTCTCTTTCTTTATCTTTGTGACACATGCTTATGCTGCCAAACATTGAGCTAAATAAGGCTGCTGACGGCTGTAAATGTATAAGTTTTACATTAAACGTATGAATTTGTTTAGATTGAAATTCTGTTTCCCAACTGAGGAAAAGCTTTATTATATTGTAGATGCTGTCAGGAGCCTTTAAGATTTAAAGATGCACGTTTGGTTTTATTTCTGACCATGGGGTTTTTCCTGTATAAGAAGGCATGTTAATAACCATAATGATCTCTGTTTGTAATTACTGATTGGTGCAGATTGGTGCATGCTCTGCTTTAATAATCATACCTTTTGGATTTCTTTTTACTCGTCTCTCATCTGTGGAAATCAAAGCAGAATTAATTAAAGCGCTCGCCTTTTGACTGCAATGCCACATACTTTAATGTGTCTAAAACAAGAACATAACATGATCTATGTTGATGGAAGTGCATTAAATTTTTAAATATCTATACAGTTAGGAAGTCACTTTTACTATGAAAGATTATTACATTTACAAAATTGTGTAGTTAATTTAAAGAAACCTTGGAAGCTGTTTCTGGTGTCCAAATAGTCAGATTTCTACAACAGCATATTGTGATCATTGTAGATAAAGAGAGAAAAAAGGAGTACATTTCTGCCAAAAAATACCCAGAAACTTTGAGATTAATCTAAGAAAATTTCTAGGAAAAAAAACTGTAAACTTTCTGAGCTGCCAATTTTTGGGACAAAGAAATATTCATGTTTATTTATGAAAAATTTCAGAGCTTTTGGGCTGAACTCTTTTTTTTCTATCTAAATGGACCCAATATTAATCAATTTCAATAATAATAATAAAAAAATTTCAATTGAGAGTATTTACATTTATTTTGCATTTGATGAATTCTCCAGTCATTTTGAGTTATTGAATTATTAAGCAATTAATCGGATAAAAATTAGCACATGCTGCGGATTTTTCATTTAGCCACTTGTGCTTTTTTGCAATATTAGAAACACATAAAAAGATGAAAGAAACGACTCATTTCATTCATCGTCTAAAATTCAATAACGGCATTTCTTTTGTGAATGTTTGATTGTTTGCAGGAAAAGTTGCAGCTAAAGAAATCCTCCTAATATCGACATGTAATAATTGGGTAGCAAAATTAGCTTAATGGATTTGTTTCTTTTCCACAATTTGAACCAAGTGAAGCTAAACCTTGATTTAGTAAAAGATATTTACAGACCAAAGTTAATGTTCTTTTATTATCTTAAATTCAAAATGTGTATATTTTTGTACATTTCTTTGAGTTAATTACTTCTGAGTGTTATTCTTTTAGCAAATAGGCTGTTTTTGCTTAAATTAATTGATAACTAAGTTGGTCTACAATTATTTCATTAATCGATTCATCACAAATAATTGTTTCAGCCCTAATAGTATCGCAATAAACACACAACCAAATCCCCCATTATGAATAACTTTGTCACTTTCATATTGTGCAAGTTGATCTGTCTAGAAAACCCAGTGTGCTTTCACAGCGTAATGTTGAACCAAAGGGTCGGCTTAGAGTCGGGCAGCGTTCTCCTCATGCTTAGGGCTGTGGAGGATGTCTGCAGTAGCGGATCTGTGACTCCTGCTGCTGTCTTTGCTTTGTATCATACTACTGTAACTTAAGACTCATTAAATATATCAGGATATCGTTCTCTGTGAGGCTGCGCTGCTGTTGCGGGGTTCAAAATGATGTCATGTAGATTCATATTTCTCTGTGGAGGAACAAACATTTTTTCATGGAGTGTTTTTTTTTTTAAATACATTTGTTAGGGAAGTTGCTTGAACAGGGTTTTTTTTCCCATGATCAATAAAATCTGCAGTATGTAACTTTTATAAAAAAACACGTTTTGTTTTGTTTTTTGTTTTTTTTTACATATTTGTTCAAATTATCATTATGTCATGACAGTATTATATAAGACGGATAATCCGTGAAAAAATTGTAGCTCCTCTGCCTTCTCTTCATGTACGCGCTGTTATGCTACAGCTACTTCACCACAACATACCCTACCACAAATGCTAAAGCTAGTTAGCATGTCCACTGTTGACAATTTTCCTGGAACGGTGAGTTGTTTTTCCACGTTTGGAATGTTTAGTAGCATACACTAGGTTGATTCACAGCACCAAGACCCTCCTCCAGGCTCTGATTGGTTGTTTTTGACTGGGAGAGGTGCATTTCTTCAGACGGCAATAGTAGGTCAGGGAGAAGATAGATTTTCTTTTCTTTTTCTTTTTTTGACACAGATTATCTGTCTTTTATTAAACTGTCACAACATGGTGACAGTTTTAGCAAATGCATATATAAAAAAACAGATAAAAAAAAATAGAAGTTAAAAATTTGCTCACTGCAGCTTTAATTTCCCTAATTTCATGAATGTTTATATGAATGTTTCTATAGAGAAAGTGTGGACATCTGGTACTTTATCTTATAACTCAGTAGAAGTTTTTTTTCTTTAAGCTACGTTTTTTTTTTTTTCCTTTCTATCCCGTTCGGCCACAACTCTTGAAGCTCTTGTTTCCGATATGCAATCACGGCTAGGTAACAAACGTAAGTGGGTTTCTCTGCCGCTGGAGGAAGTTTCCCGGGACGATGCCGACAAGACATCCGGCGGGTTCCCATCCCAGTCGGACACTTCGCCCTTCAGCAACTCGTCCGACCCCACGTCGCCCAATCAAAGGGTTCATGATAACAGAGCGCATTATGACAGCCGGAGTAAGTGGTCAGGAACTCATTTGTTTTTTTCCTTTTCCCCTGCTTCTGTTTGCTTCTTGACTGTGCAGCTTTCTGCTCTTTACCCCCTGACACAGCCGTGTGTTTACTCACCCCCTTTTTCCCAACCACTGCTTGTTTTTACACCGATCTCTTTTCCATAACGCATGGCTGAATGAAAGCATGACCTCCGAGTTATTTCATCTTTGCATGCATTTTTATTTTTTCATTCAATAAAGTAAAAATGTAATTTGTGAGAGTTGAAAGATTTGTAGGATGATTTTTTTTGTGTGCAAGTTTTAAATTAAATAGGGAATTGGTTGTGAACAAAAGATTTTATCATGAGAGGATACATCTTTGACTAGCTTCAGTAGTTTAACAGTGTCTCATGAAAGTATTCACACCCCTTGTTTTTTTTTTTCACATTTTATTATGTTAAGGCGACCGATTACAGTGTGTTTCATTAGGGTTTTATGTGTCAGACCAACACAAAGTACAGAAATCATCGACAACTATAAGAAGCAATACTTCTGCACTCTACAAATGCAGCTTTATTTAACTGTTTCTTTCTTGGAGCAATTTTATTTTGTATTTTTCTTTTTCCAATACGACACATTTCAACAACAAATGACCTCCAAAAATCCCAAAGTAAATAATAACATGGCAAGTAGCAAAATAAATAAAACAAACTAAACTTATGCAAATACATATAAAGATTTACTCCATTTCAAGCTTGTAAGGAACAGATCTAACATCTGGATGAAGGTGATCTGGTCAGATGGTTTTTGGACTTTCTGGCCCACTTTACAAAATTCTGTGTGGTGGAAAAACACCACACACTGAACATACCATCTTCACAGTGGCCCAGTCAAAGTCCAGACTTAAATCCTTTGGTGAATCTTGGCAGGATTTCAAAACTGATGTTTGTAGACTCTCCTCATCTTATCTGGCAGACCTTGAACTAAAGAAGAATGGGCAAAAGTTTCAGTCTATAAATATCCAAAGCTGTTAGGCTATATTCAAGAGCCAAAGCCGATTTTTATTAAATTTTTTTTATTAGCTGCATTTTCCTTCAGGTTGTCATGATCTTGTGGCGATACTCTTAGCTCCCGCAACCGAATAAACTTTAAAACTGGTAAATTGACGCCACCGTTCATCATTACAAAAACAGAGGACTGCTGTGCGACCTCTGTGTTCTTCTTCTGCACGTGCACGTCGCACAGAAGTCTAATTGCGGTTACATTTAGTTAGTAGCATGGACAACCTTGCAAAAAAATCTGAATTCAACCAAACATCTGAAATAATCATGAAGACCTGCTGTGTGAACGTTGCCATAGAGACATGAAGTGTGTATGGAAAGTATTCAGACCCCTGTAAATGTCTGATATTTCAGTTTTTCTTTTTTAATAAATTAGCAAAAAAAAAATTTACATCTCAGTTTTTTTTCTGTCAAGAGGAGATGCTGAGTGAACATTCATGAGAAATAATATAAACTTTTATTTTATTTTAGTAAATGGCTGCAATGAAACAAAGAGTGAAAAGTTTAAAACGGTCTGAATTCTTTCCATCCCACAGTATCCTCAAAGCCCAGCTGCTACAAATACACACGATACTTTTCACATTATTCGTAAAGAATTTTGAAAACCGTGCATCACTTTGCCCTGTTTATGTATGAATGGTCCTAATTACATGAATCCTTTCAACGTTACAAGTACACCCCGGTTTGTGTCGGTCTGTCCCATAAAATCCCAGTCAAAGACACTGACATTTTTAGCTGCAATAATTGTAGGAGTATGAAGACTTTCACAAGATATTTATTTCTGACCTCTTATTAGGGCTATACTATATATCACAACACTACTATATTAATACTGCCAATGTCTTCAGTAGATGCTGGTGTCCAGGGACTGTTGGAAGCAATAAATGAGGCAGAATGTGGATTTACGCCAATTAAAACCGCTACCATTTCAAGATGTCCTAATATTGTGCAGCCTTACGTTTTTATCTCGGTGTTGATCTATGAAGTTTATTCAGTTGTTTGAGGAACTTGTATGAAACGAAGTCAGTAGACTGTGCGTCCTCTTACACAGGTTGGAGAGCCGAGCCGCGGGACCACGGAGACGACGCGGGCAGCATTCGGAGCGACGGCGGGACTGGGCGCGGAGGAATACGAGGCCGGGGGAAAGGTCGCGGGCGTGGCAGAGGTCGCGGACGAGGTGGGCATTACTCTTCACGTTATTTGTGCACTGATTACAGTTTTCTGGCCAATCACCGATCTTTAAAAAGCTGATCTATCTACCGATTTAAAAAAAATAAATAAAAAATTCTGTCTGAAAAGTTGATAAGCTGACAACAGTGTTGCGACTATTGTCAACTGTGGAAGTTCAGACGTTAATCAAGATTTCCAATCTCCCAAAAATAAGGAAATTGAGGCTGATTTACTCGTCCACCAGGCCTGTCATGATGACAAATTTTGCTGGACAATAAATTCTCCCAGAACTTATTGCTACAAATGATAATATTGTGATTTTGAGACCATTACCAAGCAATATAATGTTAAATGCATAATAATACAAGGAAACACTCTCAAAGATCAATAAACTTTAAATTCTAATGAAAATTTAACACTGGAACTAAAACATTTTAAATATCCTGTTCTGGGTAAAAAGAGAGAAAGAAAAGAGAAAAACAAAGAATTACACAAATGGAAATTATTGAGCTCGTTTTAATTTATCATGTGATTAATTGATGTATTGCTAATTGCATCAGGCCTACTAACCGGCTGATTTATCGGTCCACCTCTCCTTCATACCTAAAAATCCTGGTTTAGTTGACCTCACTATTTTCAGTCTGAAATGTAGGAAATCACTTGCTTAAGTTTCTTTTTTCAAACGTCTCGTCTTTCCGTTGTGAACACGGTTCCGAGTGGCTTATTTGCACTTTCCTTGCTTCCTCAGGTCGGTATGAATACTCTCTGAACTACAGAGACACTCGCTCATCTGACGGCTCCGGTCAGGTGCCCACAGAGTTCGGTACCAACATGGTTTACTACTACGCCGACGGCAACAAGGTCCAAATGTATACAGTGGATGAAAAGCTTCTCAAAGAATACATCAAGCGGCAAATGTAAGTGTTTTACAACTTTCTGAGACCTGAAAATGTAGGATGTACAATAATGCATAACACAAAGTTATGCATTATTGTAAAGTAGAAGGAAAAAGGCACCAACATCAAACCTGCAGATATGCAGCAGAATCCTTTGAGAGGACCTGTGTTAGTCATATTCTGGACAAAGATGACCTTTATGGAAGAGTGGGAGGGAAAAAAGAAAGGCATTATTAATAGAAAGCTCTAAGAAAACCATGGAGGGAACACAGCAAACATGTGGATGTGGAAGATCGTCTGGTCACATGAGAACAAAAGTTGTCAACACTTTGTACGGAAGAAAGCCAAGAAAGTGTGGCAGTAAGGGAGACGACTAAAACACGGAGGACAGTGATTCCTGAAGACCGGAGCTGGTTTAGACCAGCTCATATCCATGTGTTAAAATGTCCCAGTTCAAGTCCAGACCTAAAGTCAATGGTGAAACGGTGCCAAGGCTTAAAATTGGAGGTTCAAAGAAGTTCTGATCTGACTGAGTTTGGGCTGTTTTAGGAAAAAGGAATCAACAATGCTTGGTAGAACTTGTAGACACCAAAGGACTTGCAGCTGGAATTGCAACAAAAGGAGCTTCAGCAATTTATACGTACAAATGTTTCAGAGTTTAATTAAAAAAGGAAAATAATCCAATCTTTTATTTACATCCTTTGTTGCTTTAGGACATAAATAAAAAATCCTCAAAGGTTGTTTTGTTGAAAGATGTCATAACTTGATTTTTTATGTGTCATATTCAATACATTAGAATATTACTGAGGGATTTATTTATTTCAGTAATGCAGTTCTGAATTCAAGTGAATCACAGAACATAGATTATTACACACAGGCTGTTTTATAGCCTTCATTTTGTTAATTATAACGATTAAATGTTTGAAAGCACAACATTTAATAGCATCAGACCAATAAAAAATATTTTTAATACAGAATTATGTTGAAAGGTCATTTTCAAAAGGTACATTTAATATGACAAACGAGCTTCACCGCAACACATATAATTTATTACATATGGCTTTATATTATATTGAGCATACTGTTAAAGGGCCTTCAGACATGCAAGAGTTCAACTTGCAGTCATTACATCTGAGGCCAGGCTCTGTAGAACTGAAACTGAATAACTATGAAATGCCTCTTAGAATGAGATGATCTGCTCTTCTTTGAGTTTGTCCTGCAGGGGGCAGTGTGCTCCTGGTGTCTACATGACAGCGCTGGCCTCTTTAAAGACCAGACTCTGGCCAGTGGAGGTTGAGGGTGAGCCGAGCTCCTAAAAATAGACAGAGTGCTTGTAAAGGGACAGGCGAGGAATTACATGCAGGCCTGAGAGCTGAACTGTAAGGATAAGGAGGAGGGAGGGAGGGAGGGAGGGAGGGAGGGAGGGAGGGGGGGGGGGGGGGCGGGCGAGAGTGCTCGATCGCGCTCCTCATCGCTCTGCCGTCTGCCGCGCTGTCCAAA
>CAEFZY010028677.1:0-13225 GCA_903066815.1 Brachyrhaphis roseni | reverse complement strand
AGGACCCGACAGAGAACAAAGACAACGGAGGGACTAAATACACGGGGAGGCAATCAGGGAAACAAGACACACCTGGGAGAAATCAAGGGAGGACGGGACAACAGGGAAACTAATAGACACAGAGAACTCGAACATAAACACAGAAAAAAAAAACACCGAACACTCAAAATAAAACACAGAACACGGAACATGACACTTTGTCTGTTTGTTATCTTCTGCACATAAACTGCAGTTGTTTGTTAATGAGTGCCCTGCACATCAATTATGAGGCAATGCATGCTGAGATTAACAGTAGCCACCGCTGTGAACTGGTGAGAATACAGAATCACTTCGAAAATAAAACATGAGAAAAGAACGGAGAATGAATAGAAATAATAAGGGAGCATGAGAAACAGCATCGTTAAGGGAGTGAAGGAAACAGCTTTTAGGTGTTATTTTAAAAAATATTTCTTGTTTCAGTTTATGAAAAATATTGTTCAGTAATTTTATAATTACTTATGGAATTAAAAAGAAATTAGCTGAAAATCCTCTTTCACCAAAACTCTCAACTGTGTCTGTCTACTCAGAAATCTGGAGAGGAAGCAGAAATATCCAACACAGTTGACTTTCCAGATATTAATGCAGGATGAGTGGAAGTGTGGTGCCACACAAAATGACAGTCAATCTCAGTGTACTTACACTGTTATTATGTTTTAGCACTATTTTATCTGGCATTTCTTGTTTTCATAAATTTCTAGTCGAAGAGGATTTCTTCTTGTTTTTTTACATTCAAGTCACATGAAGTGGAAGTCATCATGTCCTCAACCCCCAAAGTTGTCTCGTTCCTACACAGGTTCTATAGGCCAAGCAGATGTTTAACAGATGCAGGCTCAATTAGCAACACGCCGCCTCAATCCAGCCTTGAGGATTGAGGTGGCATGTATGCATGTTTGTTTTGTATTTACCCAGAATGCCCTGCACTGTGGGTCACCTTCTACCTTTGGAGCAGTCTCAGGTTTGCTTCATAGTCACATATGCATTCAGATCACACCAGAGTTCGAGATGGAGGTTTGTAGGCAGATCAGAGTTTTTTTTTTTTGATCGGCATCAAGAATTCAATAAGAATTTGGTGCCTATCCTGGACAACACCCCATCTGGTCAGCGTGGTGGTCAGGGAGAAGAGTGTTGTCACACTTCTGTATGAACCTTAACCAACAGTGATTTAGGAAGTCGTTTCTTCCTTTGCTTGGTAGGCTCTGTATCACCACTCAGGTGTGACAGGAGAGAAAGCAAAAATAATCAATCAGCTTTTATTAACACAGAAAAAAAAAAAATCAGTTTTCTCAATATTTAACATGCATGACGTTAATGCAGACAATGTTTTCATTGTGCTTTTCAATTCTGTGTCACAGAAACATGGCATTATTTAGCACATAGTGCCTTTTAAACTCACTTTCATCACCAGCAGGCAAAGACAGACGGTTCCTGTTTGAGTGTGACAGCTGGTCGTGGCGGTGAGGTCAGGTCATAGGCAGAGGATGCCTCACACTGGACATCAATACAATCACTTCAGAAAGGTTTAGACAGCTTGCATTAAGATGAGGTCAAGAGGATGTGTATGGTATACAGGTTGCAGAGTGGGCTGATGCTGGAGCAAGTGGGGATTTAAAGGTGTGAGTTGTGGGCGGGATGTTCCACATCTGTCAGTTGGATGAGACAATACAACAACATGGTCTTCTATTGCAAGTCGTGTTTTAATGTCGTTTTCCAGTCGGGAAAAAAACACTAGACACACAGAACTAACATGCCTAGCTTCAGTTAGCTTGGATAGCAATCTGTTTCAAAAATGCATGAATTACATTTAGGGTGTTTTTTGACATTTTACTGACTTTTGAGAAGAGAATGTGGATATATATTTTTTTAACTGCATTTGATTAAAACACACTGCTCAAAAAAATGAAGGGAACACTTAAATAACACATCCTAGATCTGAACGAATGAAACATTCTCATTGAATACTTTGTTCTGTACAAAGTTGAATGTGCTGACACCAAAATCACACAAAAATCAATGAGTGTTGCTTCCTAAGTGGACAGTTTGATTTCACTCTGATGGGGCCAATATAACTCCAAGTTTGATTTACTTGGAGTTATATTGTGTTGTTTAAGTGTTCCCTTTATTTTTTTGAGCAGTATATATATTTTACCATGTTGGTTAGGGCTGCTAAGTAGCTTTGCTTAAGTTTTGTAGAACCAGCCAGACTGTTGCCTCGGGCAGCTAGCTTGTTAGCTTGTTAGACCATTTTCCAGACACTCACAGATGGAACATCTGCCATGCAAGATGTATCTGAGTTCTTCCAAATGCACACAAGCTAGGCAAACTCCATCACGTTCTGATAATGCTAAGCTGCATTTCCATATGGCGATCCTTCTCAATTCCGGTCCTCAGGCCCCCCTGACCCTGCATGTTTTAGGTGTTTCCCTGCTGCCACACACCTAGATTGAATCTATGAGTGATTAACAGGTTTCTGCGGTACTTGATGCCTGCAGACGAGGTAATGCAATCATTTGGATCCGCTGTTCTGAAATATGGGAACATCTAACACATGCAGAGCAGGGGGCCTGAGGACTGGATTGGAGAAGCACTACCATATGGCATAGTTTGTATCTAGCAGCCTTCATTGAACATTTTGATTGTTTGATAATTGGATGCTCTGGAATCACCATCACACCACTCACCATCAATTATGCTTTTGGTGAAAACGTGTTAACTTTGTGCGGCAGTGGTGCAGGAGTAAAGCGCAACCCCGTGTCAGGAGGTCTTGGCCCTGGGCACATCTGTCACAGGTTCAAGTCCCAGCCTCATGACCTTTGTTGCATGTCTGCCCCTGTCTCTCTCACAACCTGCTTTCCTGTCTGGAAACTGTTAAAGGTGACTAGAGCTGACAAAACATTTTAAAAAAGAATGCTAACTAAAGGTTTTGAATGTGAAGGCTGGTTAGGACTTTCTCTGGTATTTTTGACATTCCCCTGAAGAATGATGGGTCTGATGGGGGCCAAAGCCTGGACCTAATGTCCCATTATTAAAGTAAAGGATTGGTTTAGATGACATGTGTCAAACTCAAGGCCCAGGGGCCAAATCTGGCCAGTTATAGCTGTTGATGTCAACAAGTCCCTCCAGTTTTCCACAAATTCATACAAAATTCACACAAAATCAGCAAATCCCCACATTTTTTCAAGTTTTTACTGCGAATTTTTCTCAAAATTGGCCAAAAATATTGGCTTTAAGTGACTGCTTTCTCAGCCTTACAGGATGTCAGGTTATAGTCCATGATTGATACGGTAATTAATAAAAAGTCACATGTAACGTCATAGATTATTTCAGATATTGTAAAAATTCCTTAGAAATGTTTCTAAATTAGCACCACAAAATCTTTGATTGCAAAAAACCCCACAAAAACAATCACAAAATTCTAGATGGACTGATCAGTGTGAAAAGATGTTAAATATTATTTAATTTGAAGAAGTACTTATTGAATTCTGAAACAGCTATTTATTGATATTTTTAAAACCTTAATGAATTTCATCAATACATTCTGTCATTCAGATTTTTGGATATGGCCCAAAATGTAAATGAGTTCAATGCCTCTGTATGAATTAAGTTTAGATTGAGGTTAAAGGTAGGAACATCCTGGTAATAAGTTTGTGTAAGTGGTGGAGTTAGGTATACATGCAGTTACTGAAATCAATGGAAGTCAGTACTAAGTCCTAATATAAACCTGAAATACAAATGTGTGTGTGTTTAAATCACTCTGGGAGCACATTTGTCTCTCTTGCCCTTTCTGTAGCGTGCAAAGAGCCCCTGCACTCCTCCCTCTCTAGTGATTTTTGAAAGCGTTCCAGCCTCCGTGGGTTTCATCTATCATTTGAATCTGTGTGAATGTGTGTGAGGGTGTGTGTTTTCATAATCCATCCATTCAGCCTAGAATGTGATTAATGCTAAGTGATGCCAGAAGCATTATCCTGATCATGACAGAGCAACACGACACCTCCATCCTCCCAATGAGCACCCGGTGCTGTGTGCGTGTGCATGTGTGTGTTGTTAAAAAGGTGTTTATTGTAAAACATTCAAGAGTTTTGATCAAGTTTTCCTAGAACCGCCGAGGGAGTAATTTAGCCAAAAGAAACTATATAAAATGCTCCACACTCAGATGTACAGAGTTGTTGCAGCAGCCAGAAAGTGGCAAATACAAATTACAGGAAAAATATTTCATATTTGCTGTTTTAGTTCATTGGTTAATAATTCGTATTAGGCTATTATTACAAATTGATAACAGACTTTTTTCTGTGGTGTCAAAATGAGTTACAATAACCTCTTATAAAAACATCTGAGAGAAACGCAGTGGCTTATTATATGGTTATATCAGCAAAAACAGTCTTCTCTAAATTAATAGCAGTAATTTTATTCATATCTGTATGAGTAAAGAGCAAAAGAATAATTCTAAACCAGTTGGCAGAATCCCAAAACCTGTGAGTGCAGGATATGGATTGGCAGAGTTAGGCTGTTTTGCATGGAGGAATCTGTGGAGAATAAGTTAAGTGATCATTATTAGACAAAAAAAAAGTGACCTTGAAAACAAGCTGGAGAAAGATTTTACTTGCAAGATGCTCTGGTCTTTGGATTACCTTGAGAAAGGTATACATATATACATGTCTAACCAGACATCACTTCTGTTCATTTAATTCACAATCATTGAGCTGTGCAGATAATTACACAGAGAGCAGGTCCCCACCTCGAAACAAAACAGTCTCCAAACTCTGTAAAATAAAGGGTAAACCTTTACTCTTTACTTGGGCAGATAGAGTAAAGATTGGGCAGCTTTGAATTGGCCATATTCAGAGCTTTATGGAATGAAATGTGCTTCCCTAAAGGTACAACTATTTGGTTTTCAGATTGGGGTTTTAAACCTAAACACATGAGAAACAAGGCCTTTTTGAGAATTCTGGAAACTGATGATTAAAATTTCTGCTTGAAGCATTGATCCTAAAATTTGTGGTGAAATCACATTCTATACAGATTCTTTTATTTATTTTTTTATTTCAGTTTCAGCCACCTGCCTACAGGATCTTGTTCATTCAGTCATGGTTCTTGTTATGTAGGTCATGGCTTGAACAGAGACACAAGAAGATTAGATAAAAATTAGAAATTTAAATAGATAAAAATTTTACTTATACTAATTTATCTGAAATATGCACTGAAAACTTTTAGAAATGTTAAATAAATATAGCCAAGATGCAATTATACATTGGTGGGAAGTTATCTGTACAATTTTTATGTATCTGTTTAATCATGGATACTTTCGACTTTTACTCCAGTACATTTTAAAGTAATTATCTGTACTTTCTACTTTATTGCAATTCTACAGTTTACAAAACCGTCATGTTGTTCGTTACATCCAAGTCGCACTGCGCTTTTTGTTGTTGTTTATTTTTTGTTTTCAGTAAAACGTGAGGTTCAGCGACTTAACGTGGCGCTGTAAAATCCAAAGAATAACGTGACTTACTAATTACGTGTGTCTGTTGTCACCCATTGCCTCCCCCTTTCGCTCCGAGACATGCGCAGTGATTTTCTCTGAGACGATGTCTGTCTAATTGTCCGCAATAGAATTCCTCTACACACAAATCATATCATTTGGTGACATGTAAATTCAGCAGCGCTTCGTTTTCACAGACGATGGGGACTTCGTCCAACTTTTAGCGTCACTTGGAAAGGAAGCTCAAAGAAAGGTAAGCTATGTGGACCTTATGTTAGTTAAGCTAGCTGACACATATGTTGCATATGCGATGAAAAACAGTTGTCACTCATGCGCTGAATTATTGTGCAAAGGTGTAGGTGTTGAGAAGCAATTTTGATAGGTACACTTAATTTTATTGAGTCATATAGAGTGGGGCGCTGGTCTTGGTCTCGGGTTAGGTGACCTTGACTACAACACTGCTACGTGGCCCCTTGGTTGCCTTCCATCCTTGGACAGACCTTCCATCTGTCCCCTTTTTGTTGGACCTCTTTCAAAATAAAAGCCACTAGTGGCAAAATATATATATATATATATATATATATATATATATTGAAGTTCATGCTATGTTAGGACAGGAGACAAAATGTTTCCATCCCTGAATTATGATGCATACAATCACATATCTAAGGATAAACTATATTACAGAGACTAAACGCAATAAAAACATGTCTTATCTGTGGCATTAAAATAGCACATTACTGATGTATTAAAATTAAATACGATAGGTACACTTAATGATATTGTATTAGCTATTAAGTAATGCATTCAGCAAGTACTTTTACTTTAAATACTTAAGTATTTTTAAAAGCCAGTACTTTTTTACTTTTATTCAAGTAAAAATGTTAATGTGGTACTTTTACTTTCACTAGAGTACATTTTTGTCTGTGTATTTGTACTTTTAATCAAGTACATTGTTTGACTACTTTCTCCACTACTGCAATTAGAACAAATTGACATTGTGTTTTTTTTATAGAAGTAAATCTCTCTTCAGCTAAACTTCAAAACAATGCCATTCTACCTTCAACTCCAAGTTTAATTTGGTACATAAAAATGTCATGTTTTACCAAAAAAAAAAAAAAAAAGACAATCGAAAAAAGAAAACAAAAAGCAATAACATAGATCCATAGAACCTCAGACAATGAAAGGAGCCACCAGACCAGATAGCTGTCTGCTATTCAGGACCAGAGTTTCTTGCCTGAAGCATGTTGTGTACCAATCACATTAGTGCCATAATGTTCGAACCACTGGCCCTGGGTGTGTGAGTAATTGTTACCAAACGTATTTGTGATTTTAAGCGTGTACAATCCCATCACTGTGTGTAGAGCTGTGTGCCCTGCCGTGCAGTTCTGTGGAAAGATATTGTTGGTCAGATCACTGTCAGGTCTCATCACTGCCCTTGGGGTGAGCAGACCTTGCTGGCCACAGCCCATGCGCCTGGAAATCCCTGGAGAGGGCTGAGCAAGCAGGTTCAGCCACCAATTTCATTCTCTCTTTCCTCGCACGTCTCTCCAAACGGTCAGCAAACCAGATGTGTGCCGTCTGAATTTACTCAGTGGACACATTCAATGTTAGAATGCTTTGCTTATCTTACAATGAGAAAATATTAACAGTTCTCAAGTAAAAAAAAAAAAAAGTAATAATTACCTACTGCCAAAAATACCTTTCTCCAAGCAAGTTTTTTAAAACAAGAATTAAAAAACGAAATTATTTTTTAAAAAGTTTAGCAAACTACTTTTTTTAATCAGAAATAATTATTGACCGAAAAGAAGCTCCTGTATGTTTATGAACAGTTACATGTGAGTTAATTTTCTCTTTCTTTTAGTATACATTAATGGGGGTACCATCTTAATGTTTACTTTTTGGATAGTAAAAGTTTAACAGCACGGATAAGTGACCAGGTTCTCTGTATAGTATGTTAACCATAACTTGGGATGAGGAAATTACCTTTCATTTTTCCATTGCATTTAAGGAGCATGCCTGTATTTTATTTATCAAAACATAAATTTAACTTAAAAAAAATGCACTCTGGAAATGAGATTTCAGCTCGCTCTCACACTGGCTGCATAACATTAAGCAAAACTGTTTCTTCAACTTTGACATTAAACACACAACAACATTGACCAACACAGAAGCAGGCTTCATACTGTGCCCTAAGAAGCTAACTCAAAGTTATCCACCCTGCTGTTTCAGCAGCAGTTATTTGATCAATATTTAAAAGCATCTTCACAATTTCTTTAAAGTGTCAAACTAAAATGAGAACAGAAAACAATGTCATTCTGTATACTTGTGTTTTTCAGTAAACACAATTACATCATCTTCAGAAAACTGAGTACTTGTTCAACTCTGCTAAAAGCGAGTAGAGCAGAGGACATGGGGGACCTTAGCTGTGAAAGAAGATGTGCTTGACCACCAGTCCACTAGAAAGCTAATCACTCACAACACTACAGTAGCTGATCATTGTGATTTTGATACTCGGAGTTCTAGAAGACAGGACTTTCTCTGACTGGGAATGTGCAGTTCCTTTTCACCTGCCATGTGGTTTTGATCACGATCTCTTCCTAGCTTCACAGAAACACAAAGGTCTCTGATGGTCTAATGGTCAGGATTTGGCACATTCACTTCTGTGACATTGCATCAATTCCTGGTCAGGGAAATTCCCATTGCTTTACACATGCCTCCTTGTTTTGATCATCTTTAAAGCACTTTTGTTATTGAGTGTAAAGACCTCTTGCTAGCTTCAGAGAGACAATAAGATTCCTGATGGCCTAGTGGTCAGAATCCGGCACTCTCACCGATGTGGCCAGGGTTCGATTCCCGATCAGATAAAGTATTGTTTCATGTCACCTAGGAGGAAGTTTTGCTCATGTCTTTAAAGCCCTGTAGGAATTGAGGGTAAAAGACCTCTTCCTAGCTTCACAGAGGTACAAAGGTCTAATGCTCAAGATTTGGCGATTTCACTGCCGCAACCAGGGTTTGATTCCCGGTCAGGGAAGGTCCTATTCCTTTTCACTTACCCAGTTGTTTTGATAATTTTTTTAAAGCCCTCTAGGTATAGATGGTAGAAGACGTCTTCCTAGCTTGACAGAGGCACAAGGATCCCTGATGGTCTCGTGGTCAGGATTTGCTGCTTTTATTGCTGCGTAACATGTTCAATTCACTGTCAGGGAAGGTTCCTTTACTTGACATCTAGGAAGTAGTTTTGATCATACTTTTAAAGATCTCCAGGTATGATGGTAAAAAAATCTCTTCCACGCTTCACAGACGCGCAAAGGTTCCTGATTGTTTAGTGGTCAGGAATTGGCACTTTCACCGCTGCTGCCTGTGTTTGATTCCTGGTCAGGGAAACGCATGTTCCTTTTCACCTGTGCAGCAAAAAGCCCAGTGTTAATTTAACTCCCACAGAGTTGATTTTAACACTTTTTCAGTGCTTATAGAGTCCACAATCTTCAGAGGTAAATTAACACTTTCAATATAGTTAAAATTTTAACACTTTATCCAAGTTACTTATTTAACTCACAAAACAGGGTTCATTTAACACTATAGGATATAATGGATAACAATGATCCAAGAATAAAAATGTACCATTTTGTTAGTGTTGATTTAACACTTTCAAGTGTTATTTACTCAAAAAAAGGTACTTTATGATTAATTATAATAATTAAGAAAAATAAATCGACACAAGTACATCAATTTTGAACACTTTATTTTTGCAGCTGTGTTTCCAACATTTTAAAGTCATCAATGCAGCATCATAAGAGACATTAAACACAAAATGTGCTTTGAATAGCTCATCAAATGCTCCAAGAGAACCGTTTGTCTGGCATGGGATGAGGCACTTATCCATGACGATGTAGAAGCTGTCAATCTTGCTTTTCTGACGCCCAACAGCAAGGAGGTATGGCTGCAGACCCCGTTGACCCCGGAGATGCTCCTCTAAACTGCAGCAGGACTAAAATTAAAAAGATATACACCAAACATAAGAAACAAAACATACAGCTTTACAATACATGTTACATAAAAAAAATCAATTTAAGTATGCCCAGACATCTTCAAAGCTGTCATTCAAACATCTGTATTTATGCATGTGTAGCGGTGACAAACAATCAAACGGGAAATGGTGATCGAGTCCGCAACATTTTAATTTAATAATTGTTACAAGGTAACTCAGTTAGCGGTATCGCTACACAGCCGTTAGAGAAAAGTACACACTCTGCAACGGCGGAGTGATATTGACCCCCCCTCCGCAACCATGTCAGACTGTAAGTAAGTAAGTAAACTTTATTTCTATAGCGCTTTTCATAGACTAGGGTCACAAAACGCTGCACAAGGTGTATAATATAAAATAGATTAAAAGCAACATACAAAAACAGTAAAACAGTATAGAACTAAAAAGCAAGTTTAAAAAAGTGGGTCTTAAGTTGTTTCCTAAAAGTGTCTATACAATCCAGAGATCGAATAGTGCAAGGTAGCTCATTCCAGAGGCGAGGCGCCACAGCTTTAAAAGATCTGTCTCCTCGAGTCTTAAAATGGGTCCGAGGAACCATCAGCAAGTTCAGATTGGACGACCTGAGGCTCCTAGTCGAAGCATAAGGCTGGATGAGATTCTTAATATAGTCTGGTGCCTGTCCATGAAGAGCTCTAAAAGTCAGTACCAGGATTTTATAGTGCATCCTGTAAGATACAGGCAGCCAGTGCAAATTTTTGAGGATGGGTGTAATATGTTCCTTCCTGTGAGTGCGAGTGAGCAGGCGTGCAGCAGAGTTTTGCACAACCTGCAGGCACGCAAACTCCCTCTTGTTAAGACATGTGAACAGACTGTTACAATAGTCTGTTCACTGCAACACAATTAGTAAATAACACACAAACAAAACCCAAAACGGTATTAATAAACAAAAAAAAGTATTGATAAATATAAAACAGTATTAATTTACCCTGAAACCTAAAACGGTATTAATAAACAAAAAATAGTACCCCGACTATTCCATGAAAATGGCTTGTGCGCCACACATTTCTATAAAAGGAAATAGACAAATAATTTTACATATTTTAAATTTCAATTACCTTATGAAAGACAACAAGTCTCTCAACTGCATCACTTGCACTGATTTTTGGAGACTTCTGTCCTCCTGGTTGCGGTGGAAGGAGATGTAAGAGAAGTAACAGCGAGGCCATTTCTTGGTCATAGCCTGAGGACAAATTTTTAAAAGTTTTCAGATATAATATCAAAACTTTATGAGTACTCTGAACAGTCAACTATCTTCAGATATATCTAGGTACTTACTAGATGTGTTAGCCAGGTCATCGCTTTGAAGACTTTCCGCTGACTGCACCAAACTTCTCAACTCAGTTGTAGAAGTGAAACGCTTAGGCTCCTTGATGACATTTGGTTTGAAGAACTGCAGGAGTCTGGATGAGATTTCTTCACTGAATTTCTATTCAGTGAAGAAATCTCAATAACAATCTTTAATAATATGTAGAAATCAAACCATTATAACAAGATAAAAATCCACATTTAAAGACTTTAACAACTCACTTGAACACTTACCAATCCTTTTGTGTCCAGGAACCTCGAGAACGTTGTCAGAATATCATTTCTTCCACTGGCATCTTTAATAAGCTTGTGCAGGTCACCATACTTACATGGATCAGCATTTTATTTAACCATGGGATAAACCTAGACAAAGCAAAATAAGGTATATGTCATGTTGGGTTCAAGGTTTCTAGCCCACATGCAGAACTCAATACAGGAGAGTGAAATCAGTTTTAGTAGATTTATTATAGAATAAACAATAATCTGAATGTGCGAAGGTGGTCTGGTCCAGGGAGTCAACGGTAACTGGAAGCAATGGTTCACTGAGGGAGGAGAGCAGAGTGGTGAGTTCAGGGGTCGTGGAAAACTGGAAAGATCTCAAAGACAACAGGGTGTTCTTACTTGTAGTGGATGGATTTGAGTCTTGGAGGGAAACTGAGTATGTCCGGGGTCTTGGTCTCTTTGTGGGTCCAGGAACAACGGCGGAGTGCGGCGGGGGACGGACAGGTAGGTTCAGATTCAGCGGAGACACAGAAGAGCGGTACAGCCGCCAGCTGTGGGATCCAGGAGATACTTGAAAACAACGGAGAGGTGAGTCTGGGAACTCGGGCAACCAGTGGGTACTTTCCACGGCGTCACGAGGGAGGTTCTGAAACCAGGGAAACAGCCAGGATCTTGTCAGTGGATCCAGGGCGTCACAAGGGATCACCTGAAGGTAACAGAAAAACAACAAGAGAATCAATGGAAGGCTCAAGGCAACGAGGAACACAGAGACAGGCTCTAGGGGGGCTCAGAGATACCGTGACTGGCTAACACTCAGGCGCCGCTGGACTGGCGGCCCACTCCTTAAGTATGCTCCACTGACGAGGGTAATTGACGACAGCTGAGGATGATGACGCCACCGCACTCCAACCGAGAACCTGTCGCCATCTGGTGGTAAGAGGTGGACAAGGCGCACAGGAAAAAAACCCACAAAGAAACCAGAGAGCCCCGGAACATAACAGTATAGGTCAAGTGTTCACCTCACTGTAACGTTCCTCTGCTATTTGTGGCACGTGACTTCGGCTCATTGATGTTCCATAGAAGCCAATAGTCGTTACCTCTTACATTCACAAAGCCAAAATTATCATTTTAAACGGCATAAAAATAGAAGTATATTTTTCACGAGTATATGGTCCGACAAAATATGTTTTGTAAGAATTACCATTATAATAATATCAGGTGTAAGTGGTACTAGCTATCACATGGGCTACTAGCTAACACGTTGTGTAAAATTGTTGCAAAATGGACATATTCAGCTGTCTTTCAATTATGTGGTAATTAGTAGAAAAAGTCAAATCACTCACTCTGTCAATGTAATAGTGCTGGGCAAAAGATTTAGTAAGTTGGACACTTACCGTGTAGAACAGGAGATGAACAAAATGTTCAGATTGAAATCAAACGAAGACTGTGAAGCAGAGGGGAGGAGCTTATTTTCTTCCCAGCAGAGTTATTCAACACAAACACAGTCAACTCTCCGAAATAACTCCAACACTGGACATCATTTAAATCGCTAAATGTTAAAAAAAAAACACTTAATGAGTTAAAATGAACTCAGACACGTCTAACCCTGAAATTTTAACTCTCTAGTTTTTGCTGTGTGCCCAATTGTTTAGATAATGTCTTGAAAGCCCTATGGTTATTGATAGTAAAGACCTCTTGTACCATCCTAGAGACACATAGGTCCCAGGTCTAGTGGTAAGGTTTCGGCGCTTTCACCGCCGCGGTCCGGGTTCGATTCCCGGTCAGAAAAGGTTCTGTTCCTTGTCTGCTTGGATAATGTTTTTAAAGCCCTGCGGGTCATCCATCCATCCATCCATCCATCCATCCATCCATCGATTGTTTGCCGCTTATCCAGGGTCGGGTCGCGGGGGTAGCAGTTTAAGAAGAGAGGCCCAAACTTCCCTCTCCCCAGCCACTTCTTCCAGCTCCTCCGGGGGAATCCCAACACGTTCTCAGGCCAGGCGGGAGACATAGTCCCTCCAGCGTGTCCTGGGTCTTCCCAGGGGCCTGCCCCCGGTGGGACGTGCCTGGAACACCTCACCAGGGAGGCGTCCAGGAGGCATCCTGACCAGATGCCCGAGCCACCTCAACTGGCTCCT
>CAEFZY010028673.1:0-28179 GCA_903066815.1 Brachyrhaphis roseni | reverse complement strand
TATATATAAATATATATGCATAGCTTCACTAATACTTTATAGACATTCCTTAGAAAGAGATGTTTCTTAACAGTTTGCAAGGATCTGACATAGTGGAGCTGGATATTTGGAGTGGTGGTCTCCTGGCATGATATCAAAAAATTTCCATGTAGTTGTAAATGGCAGAAATTTCATGCCAGCACTTTGTGTGATGCTGCAGTTCTCCTGGGGTAAAAACAGCTCTTCAGTGTGACGCTGCTATCAAAATCGTACACAATCCACCATCATTTGGCACCGTGTTCTTAGGTGTGAAAGCCTCTCCAAGCTTATCCATGACTCTTCCAAACATGCTTTTTGGCATCAGTTCTTGCCCCTTTTTTTGTTGTCCCACATGGACAACAAAACAATTCTGTAGTTTTGTTATCCATGTAGAAATCTTTAGCTTTGCAAAACCCTCCAAGTTCATGGCTATGTAACAGTCACTTCACTGAAGACAGTGACATTGATGTGCCAACAGTTTCCAGTTTATGAAAGGCTTGAACCTCGGATGTTCCTGGGTTGTTCTTGCAAACAATCCACAAGAACAACCCGATCAGTCTCCCTTCATCTTATTGGAGACAGAAAGTCTTCAATCAGAAGTACAATTTACTATGGGACTTTTAACCTAATATTAGTTGGAATGTAAATACTGTATATTGCAGTATGGCAATACATTAAAACTTTTGAACCCATTTCCTGCTTTTAAAAATTATTGAAAATGTATGTTAATTTAGCCTTCAAAATTCACACATCTAATAAACATGACATTCATGTTCATGATATGTGTATGGAAACCTCTGACCACAACTGCAGAAGCAGGGTTTAACACACAACTGTCTTTATTGTCCCACAGTGGATAAACCCTGTGGGACAATAAAATAAAATAAAAAAAAATCCAGGTGTAATAGAATGATTTATGCAAAAGGTTGATGGCAAGAAATGAAGAAGAGATGCCAAAAATATGTAATTAAGAGCTCAAAAGTTTATTAATATATTTTTTTTATTGTGTCATAATAACCAGTTTTTTGCAACATGATTTTTTATTATCAGAAGCAATATTTGAAATGCTAATTGCACTACATATTATTTTCTGTTCCAAGATAACAACATCAGAATCATCACTCCACAAAGTTTGTTTGGGCTACGAAACCTGGATGAACTGGATCTGAGCCAGAACCAACTGGACGACGAGACGTTTAACCAGAACTTCCTGCTTGTGAGTATGGCTGCTTTCTTGAAACTGTCAGGGAAAGATCTTCATTCATCAGCTCCTTCTGCAGCCAGAAAATTATAAATATTTTTTTAAAAAAATGTTAGTACGCCATACACTTGCATAAATTATTGCATCAATGCAGTCCAGGTTATTTCAGTAGCTGCCTTCATAAACTCTGCATTGTTGGAGGAATGTGAGGCCTATCAATCACTGTGATAACGTTGTCATTAAATCTCCATAAAGCCTGTCAGCAGAGGGAACCATAATAGGCTCCCGAGTTTCCTGGTAAACGTCTGCACTGAATTTGAACTTGATAAAATGGAGTGGACGAACACCAGCAGATGACATGGCTCCCCCAAATCATCTCTGACTGCAGAAACTTTCCACTGGACTTTAAGCAACTTGGATTATATGACTTTTTCCTCTTTCCCAAGACTCTTTGCCTTGACTTTTAACTTAAAGGGAAAAAAAAGCTCAATACCACTTACACCAATTTTTTTTCTTCCTTGTCTAGATGAAACACTTTCTCTTGAGGCTTAAGATAAAGGATGCAAAAGGTTTTGACTATGCCCTGGATTTATCTATGTGTGATGGTTTTTGACTCCAGCTGCATGCCCTTTGGATCTCTCTCAAACACTTGAATGGGTTTTGTTCCTAAACCTTTTCAAGGGTGTCATTGTCCCTGATGCTTGTGAACCTTTTCAAACCGCACTTTTTCCTTCCGCTTAATCTTTCACTGATATACAACATGTAAAATTAGTATTGAACACATCACAATTTTTCACGGTAAGCATATTTATAGAGGGGCTACTGACATAAAATTTTCACCATGCATTTGTGAAAATACATATAGTCCATAGATACAAAGAAACCAGTAACAATATTCAAAAATTATTCTACCTACTCTATCTGGATACATTAAATAGCTAGTGTCTATAGCGTTAATTTTTTGGCTTGTCAGTAGCTACTTTTCCATGATTATGGGGTGCTAATGTCTATTCTACAATTTCGTAATTGAGCTGTTTCCATTAAATAATTCATTTAAATCACACCGTAATTAAGCTTGTGTATGCAATAAGACATTAAAAATCATGGCAATGAATAATGTAAACAGTAACATGACATTAGCCAAGGCACAAGACGTCAGTGTCTTATCCAGGTGTTGTAGCAGCTATTTGGAGAAATTGTAGTCGGCAGTTTTACAGAGAAGCTATGGATTCAAATGTTCAAATGACACACAACATTTTATGGACAGTCCGATACTTTGAGAGCTCTCTTGGAGCCAGCTGCACATTGTCCGAAAAACAAAACAAAACAGAAAACTTCATCCTGCTACTTCCTGTCGTCCTCTTCGTTGTTTTCAACTGTAGTAACATCCGACTATTGATCATGTGACTGGTGTGATGCGAAAAAGTGTATTTTGTTTATTTTGACACAGCCGGAAAACCCCCTCCTTCTAGCTCAAAACTTTTTTATTGAAAACATGTTTGTTTGTTTGTTTTTTTTCTCCCAAAAAATGTTCTGTGATGTGAAATTTATTTTCGTAATTTCAGTTTGCACAATTCTACAGTTAACAGAAACACGGCTGCTGACTATCTAATAGATAACTACCTAGTTAGCTGACTTTCCTCTGATTGTGTTGGCTATAACATAGCCATTGCATAACATCTCCATTGAAATCAATCTTTATTGGTGCTATGCATTATTCTAATTTCTAAGAAATGGAAGTTTGTGTTTTTATCATTTGCAAGCCATCTTCTTTTGAATTAACACATACATTAACAATACAGCCTTTCTGTAATGAAGATTGGCATGAGGGATGTCACTTTTGGAATTGAATTATTTCAATAAATGAACTATTCAACAAGTGATATAATATTTCTTTAACAATGCCTTGTTTATCCACAAAAAATAAAAGAATCAAATAAAAAATCTACGCCAAACAGAAGATCTTTATTGCAAATTTTAAACTTCTTCATCTACGACCTTCCTCTGGTTTGTAAGTCTTTATAGAACATGTGCACTCTTTTAATGAGCAGATTGTATGAGTCACTTTACAGCTAGGAGTCAGGATAATTGAAGTTGCATTAACAGATGCTTTCTAAGTAAAACCTTCGATTGATTCCATGCCATACTCAGATCCCAACCACACCGAGGCAACAGCTGTGTTCTGACCAATCATTACTCTTCACCACTGATACACTGAAGCCAGTGCGTTGAGGAACAAAAGGAAATTATTTTTGGAAGAGTATTTTTTTTTTCTCTTCTTTTTCTCCTCACCTCACCATAATGACAGAGGGCTGATGGACTGGCTAGAGGGACACTGTAAAAGATCCTGTCCTCTGCTTTCCCTCACACATAAACCACCGGACCCATTTGTACCAAGAAACCTCCCACGGTGGTTTTACTAAAAATAAAACATGATAAATGACATGGAAGAGATTCACAGAATAGCAATTCTTTCATTTGGTTCTTTTCTGTAAACTCCAAGTGGGATAGAAAATTATGGACTTTAAGGCAGGCTTCTATTGTGTCTTTTTTAATCACACTGGCCATTTTATCTCTTTCTGAAATTGGGTTTTCATGCAGAACTTGACCTTTTTGAGAAAACTGGATCTTCACGACAACCAGATCACCAGAATTCCAGCTCTGCCAGCATCTCTAGAGGAGCTCCAGATTAATACGAACAAACTGACTGTTCTCACGGATCACTGCTTCCAAGGTACAACTAGCTTATGCTATAGAAAGAAAAACACAAGACAAAAATTGTAAAAAAAAAATAAATAAATAAAAATAAAACATTAAAAAAATTTTTTTTTAGGTGTGAAAAACTTGTTGAAGCTGGAGCTAAGGATGAACACCCTTTATGAAGCCAGTGTGTCACCTGCAGCTTTTCGACCTCTGCAGAAGCTTCTGGAGCTGCAGCTGGACAACAACCGCTTTCGGTCCCTCCCTCTGGGCCTTCCTTCGTCTCTTCAGGTGTGCTTTTATGCATTTGTTGGAACCCATGGGTATATTCCCTAAAGTGAAGTGCCAAGTAACTCATTTTGTTAAGTTACAATCACAAACTTCTTAGTACAATGCCATACCCAACACAAAGTCGTGCATAATTGGGAAGTTGAAGGAAAAGGATCTATGGTTTTTAAATGTTTTCCAGAAATAAAAGTCTTTACAAACAAGATCACTTGTTTGTAAAGTCAGTTGTTTTGTGAAGGCTTCAGAGGTTTGTTAGAGAACATTAGTGAGCAAACACATTTCTGAAGACCACAAAAAAAAAAACACCATTTAGGTCCAGTATATAATCTTTAAGCAGAGTAACATTCTAAAGCAATGCCCCAAAGTTGAACATCATCTCTCCGTTTTCTTCTCAGAACTTATGTTATTTAACATTGACCTTCTTCACTATTTTAAAGGTGCTGAAAATGAATGGAAACCTGATTGAAGAGGTGGCCGTTGAGGCCTTAAGGGACTGCATTCATTTGAAAGTGCTGGATCTGAGTCACAACTATATCCACGATCAAAGCATCAATAGCAACTCTTGGACCCGTCTTAGGTACGTATCATTTGTGTAGTTCCTCAATTTGCCACAAGAGGGCAAGCTGCCCTTTGGAAGGTCTGACCAGTTTTAGCTAAATATAATTAGGTCTGAAGTAACCCAAGAGAAATAAAGTTGTTTTTTTGTTGTTGTTGTTGTTTTTTTTTTTTTTAACAGACCAGCAATAGTATACTATTGTCAAAGTCAATTCCTCAAGCTGGTGTTATTCTCAATTACAAACTTTTTTTTATAGTATTACAGTAATTATTTTCAGCACACAAAGTTCTATTTTTTCTTTCCTTTCCATCACTTTCTCTTATGCAGTCATATTTACATATTCTACAAGTCATGGCAGTCGACTTTGTGTACTTAGAAGAGCAGGGGTGTGATTTAGACCTCGAGGGTAACTGTGTGCCTGCGTGTGTGTGTGTTTGTTTAAATATAGTGAATTCCGGAGGGTTTGTCTTTTTCTCCCTTGGATCCTTGTGAACCACAGTGCAAGTTCAAGTAACGGAGAGGAACAGACAACGAAGAAGGGAGTGCAGGAGAGGCAGCTGAAAAGGGATTGCGCAAGTTATGCACAGAGCAGAGTGGTAGAGAGGGGATAAAATCAAAGACTTACAGATTTTCTTATCGAAACAAAAACAGTGAAATCCAAAAGCCATATAAATAAAATGCCCTTAATTTGACTTTTAGACACTTGTTGTAGTGTATTTAATGCCTGACATTTCCCTTGTTGATAAATGTGGTAACTGTCCCATTGATAATTGTAAATGCTTTGTTTTAAAAGATTTCTATAACTTTCTATAGCTTTGCATAGGTACCAGATTGTGAAATATTTAACTTCACCCTCTAGTCAATTTTAGTTAATTTTAAAAATCTAGTTAATTTTAAGACAATAATGCTGAATCTGCAAGAAAGCTCATTCCTTCTGGGTTCTTTTCTTGTTGTTGTCCAAAATAGTCAAATGGAAAAAAAAAATAAAAAAATAGGAGAAATTAAAAATAAATACTTTAATGCATTGTGCTGGCTCTAGTTAGTGGAGTGCCTCTGGTCACTGTGTAACAGTCGGTGTGTTTATTACGTGCTGCTGGGGTTTAAGATAGAATGTACAGGAAGTTACAGGGAGTTTGGGACTGGGAGTAAAATCTGGGATCTGTCTTTGGAAGACTGGGGGCCCTGCTTTAATCTTATGTCATTATCTGCCTTCCTAATACTGTGTAGCTGGAAAATGTTAGGATAAATATGCAGTGCAAAGATGACTTAAATCCCCAAAGTTATAAACATAATGGGGACACATTTGTTTAGTATTCAGAAGAAGTTTTTTTTTTTCTTTTACCACCATATAAACATAGAAGTTCAAGTTTGGCAAGTAGAAAACAATTCACTTCTTTACTATGAAGGTAGGCTTGACTTAAGTCGATATTATCAACGCATCTTAGCAGTCCACTACAACCTGAAGTGAATAACCACACATCAAATCTTTCAATGTCATTAACAGCAAAAAAAAAAAAGATGCTACACAAGGAGTTTTTAAAAAAAGAAGAAAAAAAATATACTTCATGGTTCAAAAGTTCTTAGCGGAATAAGCTACAGTAATTGTCTCAAATGGCTGTGGAGAATTATTGGAGGTTATTGACGTTTTTGCCTGTCTCTTTAGTCGCTGCCACAGCATCATTATCTCTGTGAACTCGAGAAATTTATGAGGCTAGTGCAACATCTTGATTAATTTGTTCCTGTGGATTTGCAGTGTTTTTAACCTCCTTTTTCGCATTTTTAGCCTACTTTCAGGTCTCACAATGGTAGCGTTATATACAGGTATACAGAAGTATTTATAACTATGTTAAAATATTTTTACCACCATCTTTGTATTGCTTGTGCTAATATCTTTTGATTGCTTTTCAGAAAACGGGTTTTACATAATGGTCAATTATTTATATCTTTGTTGTGTTCTTTTAAAGTTCATCATTACACAAGTCATGGATCTGTGTCTGCTGCTTGCTCTTTAAGAGCTATGAAGCGTTTTCCCTGGAATCCGTCCAAGCAGTCCATAACTGCACTCCGTCTTTTATCACTTTAACATTTTAAAGTGAATTTTAAGATTTAACTTTTGGTTTATTTAAATTGTTTTTGAGCGTTGCACAATGTGACCTTGGTCTGAACTTGCAGGAAGCTCTAAATCCAGGAAAACTGGCAGCTGCTTTGAAGGGTTTCTTCTTGTGAATAATCTTCCTTGCTGCATAATTATGGTGTAATATAATTATACATTGAATAAACAAAATTATTATAACTATTCTATGAGTAATAGACAGAAAATGTAACCTCTCTAAGATCTTTGCTGATGCTTTCTTTGTTGACATTGTGGAGGAAAGTAGTATGCTCAACCCTGAGTCCTTTTTCGCTCACATTAAAACCTTTGCATATAGTTTTGGAGTGATTTTCTATTTTCTTATTGTGTTAAACAATAAAAAATCATCTCAGATGATAAAGATCATTAGCTCATCATAACTCAACTTCTATTTTCATTAAATTCCTATGGAAATACAAAATTTGCTCCTAGTTTTTCAGTGTATGGATTCAATCATGATTTTCTGCATAACATATATTGCTCCATTTTAATTCTTTGTTACTATGAAAATATTTTTATTGTATTCTGGTAAGTAAAGCTAGACTACAAGTGCTAGCGAGAATGAACATGTTTCTGGCTGTAGTAAAACTTCCCCTCCTCATTTAGCCTTATTTCAATAAGCTGTTTCATTTCAAACCCGTATTTACAAGGAATTAATTTGTTATTGCATTGATACTATGTGTTTATTTAAATATGCCATCTTAACACCATTCCAGCCGTGTTAACCTCTATGCCCTCTTTTGTGTGTGTTTATCAGGTATTCTTGTTACGTAACTGGTTGTGCAGTGGCTTAGCATTAATTCTGTTGCAGTAGCAATCTGAAGCGGCGCAACAAAAGCTGTCCTCCTTATTCTCCCAGCTGTAAAACAAACAAACAAGCAAAGAAAAAAAAGCAATAAAAAACAAAACGCCTGTTTATCTGCTCCTGGTTCTTGATCAAAACGTCAGTCAACGTTTATCTTTGCTCGCATCACTGCTTCCAGCCAATAAATTTGACTCACCACTTCACATGTAAAAAGAATGGAGCACTACTTTCACTGATTGCTCTTACATAAACCCTTATTCCTCCCAAACGCTTCAAATGGTTGCATTTTTGAATGATCCCCATAAAGCATATTTTTTAGTGAAATATTTGCAACCTAGGTTTTCGTGATAAACCGCTTACAAAACAGTGCTTTGTTGTGTTTTGTTTTGTGCGTGAACATGTGGCTGTTTTGAATTTCTGACTTTTATTAATATAGTGGTGTTGGCAGAGAGACAGCTGTGGGAGAGCTCTGTTGATTTCCAAACACTACAATCAGAGTGAGTACATGGTGATATTGGGTTAGCGATCATCAAACCAGAAGTGTGGGCGTGGGGGTGCGTTTGTGTGTGTGTGAGCACGCATACATATATGCATGCATGTGTGTGTGTGTGGTGCCATGTTGAGTCTTAGCCTAAATAAGCTCGTCCCAAAATCTCTTTTTGTCTTTGGTCCCGCACAAATTGGTTTCATAATGAGCTTATGTAAGCAGGAACACAGGCTGAATTGCGCACATCATTGCACACTGCACACCCCGCCTATGATAAAACCACACTGACATCAAATGAGAGGGATTTAATTAAATGAGCATCAGTTCACGTAAGGGTTTCATCTGCATTTTGAACTGTAGCTTTTTTCTTATCTTACTGAACGTCGTCAAATACAAAATACTCCGAGCAAAAGAAGTGCAGCTGCAGTAAATCAAGTAAAGTTTTAGCTGTGTTCTAATCTAAATATTCGCTGGTATGTTTTGCAGAGATTTGACAAATTGTTCAAAACACTTCCAGAAATCAGGTCGAGTTAATACATTCGGGTTGCACGGACGTGCACATATTGCTTTAATAAGCCGAAGTCGTGTCCTGCCATTCTTCATCCATCAG
The DNA here is from genome assembly GCA_903066815.1 of Brachyrhaphis roseni. Taxonomy (NCBI): domain Eukaryota; kingdom Metazoa; phylum Chordata; class Actinopteri; order Cyprinodontiformes; family Poeciliidae; genus Brachyrhaphis; species Brachyrhaphis roseni. Next base: position 19,383 of record CAEFZY010028673.1, on the reverse strand, counting down.
TGTGTATTTTCAAGTCTGCACTTTGTCTTTCTTTTCTTACCTGGCACAGCCGCTCTGGCTGGCTTAATGTTACCCTGCTTGGCTGCCAGTGCTCTGCAACTGCCATGTGTGATGCTGACACAGATGGAGATGTGTGCATTATAAAGTACTGTTACTGTGGGGTTTTTTTGTTGTTTTTTTTTTTTGTTGAGGTTGTACTTGGTCATAGTTTGCCTAAACGCATGGATACCCAGACTTGTAAAGACAAAAACATTCAGCTTTCTTCTGTTGCTGTGTACCTTTTTGTGGTTGCAGAAGTAACAGCGTAGAGGAGAGTTCTGTGTGAGATAGTTGATCTGCTTCACGTCATTTGTTCGAATGTGCGTATGTGTTTTTGTGTGCAAATGCCTGTGGGTGGAGTGTGGGTGGTGGAGGGTTCTATAGTTCTTCCTGAGAAGAGAGCTCTATGTCTCCGCTCATTAATTCCATGTGGAGCTCTGAGTAGTGGCGGACTGCCACTGTGCTTACTGGCAAAGATTTTGAACACAAGTCAGCAGCGCACAACTGGTCTGAACTGGTGCAGGGACAGATCTGTAGGATTTCAGAGCAGAAACAGCATAGTTAGATACGTAAGAAAGCATGTAACCTCTCTAAGATGTTTTTGTTGAGCGAAGGTTCAACAAAAAGCCTTTTGTTGTATGCTGGTGTAAAATAATTCCGCTGAGATTATTCATAAGTTTCTCTGAAGCAAGCCAGCCCACTTTTGTAAATCATCTTGCAAAGAGCAGGACCTGATTCTTTCTAAATTTTAGTGTGAATCTTGCAAATCATCATAAATCAGCAGAAATTGTAAGGTCTGTCATAAAGAGGAACAAGCCCAATAAACAGTGAAACCTCAGTTTTCAAGTTCAATGGATGAGAGTAAACAGAGATTTCCTCAAACTAATGACCCTACCGAGTGCCTGGCTCAATGTGAGACTGTGATGACTCCTGTCTTCCCCTGATTAACTATCTTTGTTAACCAATGTTCCCATCCTATTTGAACCTGCCAGCTCCTCACACCAAGGGTCTGCTCATGCTTTCCCCTTAGCATTTAGGTTTGTTGTTTTGGTTATGTTTAATTGGGTTGTTTTGCTGGATTTACTTAGGTTTTGTGTTGATTAGTGCAGTGTTTCCAACCCCGGTTCTCAAGGCCAGGGTTGGGCCTACACTGCCCTGCACATTTCAGGTATTTCAGCCCAGCTTCAGCCCAGCTGATTTCAATTGGTGAATGATTAACAGGCACTTGCTGAACTATAACTACCTGAATCAGGATTATTAAAATAGGGAGACATCTACGACATGCAGGGCAGTGTGCCTTGAAGACCAGAGTTGGGAAACACTGGGTTAGTGTCCTGGTTTTCATCTGTTTTGTTTTGGGTTGGCGTCTTACCATACTGCATCTTATTGTCTTGTTCAAAACATAGCTAAGTTAATAAACATGTTCATAATTCGCCTTAAAAATCGGAGTGTCTCCCTTCTTTGTCATATGTTCGTGACTAAAGAGGGAGACATACCAATTCGTTTTTCTTTTCTCAAAGTGATACCCAAATCACTTGACCATACAGGCATTAGCTGGCCATGTAAGTGCTTTTGTCTATTCATATTGGGGAAGAACAGAAAATGAGGTCCGTCTCCTGCTGTGATTCTTGCATCAAACTCACAACAGCTGTGTGGGATCATGCAACAAAAATATGGAACTCTCAGTTCTACATCTTTGCCCCGGAACCAAGAATTCCCCCCCCCTCTATCCCTGCAGACATTTACTCTGTTTTCTGCAAACTAAAACTTATATTATTATAATATTTGCACAACATACCATATCACTTTGTATTCTCTACTCCCCAGCTCCTACCTTTGCCCAGAGTGCATTATTAGCTTTCCTTGCTTTCTTCAATATTTGGCTGCAGCCTTAGCTTTGGGCCTCTCCTGCAATGCTCGTGAGAGTCCAGTAAATGTAAAACAGGAGGACAATGATGAATTGTTGGGCATCCATTAAAATGTTCAATCCAGAGACCTGTAAAACATTGTGTGCTGTCATATAAAACATCATTCAAATTGCAACTTTCAAGACAAAAATCACAGAGCGTTTCAAATAACAGAATAACAAATTTAACCAAAGGCCGATTTAAAAATATATGTTTCCAGCTGACTTTTAAAGGAAGCCACTGAGTCTGCCCATATGAGAGTCGGTTGAAGGACGTTACAGAGCCACAGAGGAAAAGCTTCTAACTCCTTTAGTTTTTTTTATTGTATGGGAAACAGTCAACAAGGCATGATCACAGAATTTCACAGCCCTAGCGGCATGTAAAAGGTCTGAGATGTAGATTGATCTTTTTCCATGCAGCGATCGCCATGTCAAACGTATCTTAATGAGCCAGGAGCCAATGAAGTTGATGATCCAGTCAGGAGTCTAGCAGCAGCATTCTGTACAGACTGCAACTGGTTTAGGGAAGTTTTGCTTAGGCAGGTGTACCACGCAGTGCAAAAATCTGGACAAGATGAAACAAAAGCATGTACTGATATTTCCATTTCTGTACAAGAGCTAATAGGGCTAACTTTGGCAATAGTTCACAAGTGGTAAAGTCAGGAATGAGACAAAGATCCCACATGATTTTGCAGTGTACAACCTGAGTTGAAAATTAATCCTAAGGTTTGTAACCGCAAATTTAACCAGATAACCAAGATAACAATAAAGATAACCAAGTATCTTTATTGTATCTTTACAGTTTATTTTTATACATGATTATTTCCTCAAATCTCTAATCATCTCTAATCACAATAGGTTTAGTGTGAAACTTTAAAAATATACACCGCCATATTGAATGAGGGAAAGATGTTTTCATTAAATAGCCATGAAAGGTCATTTTGGATGTGAGTGTCAAATTGAGCATAAAGTAATGTTGCTTTCCTTGACACAGCAAACAGAATCACGACTGAAACTTGGATTAACTTTTTCATTGTCCTGATTGTTTATTTCTCAGATCTCTGGAAGACTTGGACTTGTCACACAACCGCCTCACCTCCATCCCTGTGAATCTGCCTCGCTTCCTCCGTAAGCTGATCCTGCAGCACAACAGCATACGTCACATCCCTGCCTTCACGTTCCGTCACATGCGTGCTGGCCTGCAGTCCCTTCATCTGTCCCACAACGAACTAAGCACCGAGGGCATAGAGCGGCATTCCTTCGTTGGAACCTACCGCTCCATGCGCGAGCTCCTACTTGGCAACAACAGGCTGCAGGACATCCCCAGATGTGTCAGACAGTTCAAGAACCTGCAGGTGTTGAGACTGGAAAACAATCAGATCAGGTAGGGATGCATTTGAAGTGTTTAAAATCTTTATATTTTTCCTGAACAATCTTTATGTAGATCTAATTTAAATCTGTGTTCTGTGGTTGTAGGCAGGTGAGGCAGTGGGCAGTGTGCAACCCTGGTAATTCTGGCTCCACCTTGGTTTCTGTCCACCTGGAATATAATCTCCTGGAAGAGGAGGCGATTCCCCATAAGGCTTTCTCCTGTGTGACTGACACACAGGGACTGGTCCTGTATCCACAGCAGGGCAAACGTACATGAACTGACACATATGCTGTGCATAAGCACAACAAACAGCAATACAGTTATCTCCAGCTTCTGTCATTTTTGACATCTTTATATTCACCATGGTATCAGAAAACATTTACAACTTAATTAGCTGAGTCAGTAAATCCATTTCTAAGTAGTAAATGTAGTGTTTTGGCTCGCAATAAAGAAAATATGAACCTCACACAGTAACTGGATTTTTACTCTTTTGGACAACAAATTTGACTGTAATTCACAGTTGCTCAAAATCACAGGGTAACTAAGTCTTTAGCCTCGAGCTTCTTTGGGAATTTTACTACTTAAAGTGATTAAAATGTCTCTAGAGTAGTTTTGAGGTCCTTGAAAGGAGAGTCTTTAATTGAGTAGAATTAAACCAGGGGTGTGGTGTGGATGCAGAACAGCCTGAAGCAATCTAAGCTTGGGTGTCCAAAAAAAATGTCCGATGTGACCTTAAAGGGCCCCACTTAGAGGACAAATATGAACATCATATCAGTTTTCTATCTCCAGATAAGGTCAGAGCATCCAGGAAAGCAAGCAAAAAATACCATACCAGAAATAACAAAAAGAAAACACAACAATAATGTTCAAGTGGAGACAAAATATCAGACTGAAATCTAGTGAAGATCCTCTGGCATCAACTTAAACAAGACATTCATACTTCAGAACCTATCCAAAGCAGCTGAATTAGAACAAATGAGTGTGCCAAAATTCCTCCACAGTGATCAAAGTCAGGCATAACAAATACTCCATAACAGGTTTTGCTGCCAAGAGTGGCACAAACAGTTATTAGGTTTAGAGAGCAATCCCTTTTTCACACAGGGTTATGAAGGTTAGGATTTTTTTTTCTCCCTTAAGAATGAACACCACCATTTAAAAACAATGTTTTTGTATTTACTTGTATTGTCTTTGACTAACATTTATACTGGTTTGATGTTCTGAAACTCTTTAGTGTGACAATCATGCAAAAAAAAAGAAAGAAAACAGGAAAGGTGCAAACACTTTTTTCCCATCACTGTAGAGCCAGGTTGGGTTAGGTAGCTTTTCTCTTACTAAATGAAATCATCTTATAAAATAGCATCCTATATTTACTCTTGCTATGGTTACCATGTATTCAAAATGACAAACTGAAATAAGTTGAGTGGAACTTGAACAAGGACTGAATTGTGTTTGAAAAACACAAATCAACCACTGTCCTAAGAAAGTCTCTAAACCTGGTGAGTGGAAAGATGTGAGTAATAGACGATGTCACGTTTAGCACAATGGGACATGAGCAGGAGATGAGGAAGGAGATTTAAAACCAGAAAAGATGGTGAAGGAGTGGGAATTAGGTCACATTGAGAGCTCTTTTCCCACTGAGAGATGAGAACCACCTGTGCTCTTATAACCGACTAACAGCTAAATTACCCCCCCCCCCCAGATCTTATTGTCCTTTGTTTTTCCCTCTTTTCTTTCTAGTTTACTTTTTTAAATTTCAACTTTCCTTATTCCTTTGTTTGAAAATAAGAAATATTTGCAGGGGGCCAGGCAGGGATGAATATCCCATATAGACATCCAATGAGTGTTAGGATGATTTACATAAGTGTTTCATAAAATCCAAAGAATAAAAATAAAAAAAACTGTAAATCAAACATTTTTGACATCTTATTTAAGTTTGAGTCATTTGAACTCATTGCCAGGGTAATCATTAGTTTAATCTCTGGACACACATTGCAAAGTATATCACTTTGAGTAATAAATAAAAAATATGACATATTCAGTCATGTTCAGAGAGTGAAGTAAAGATTTACAGATGGTGTTTTTACAATATAAAGTACAACGGCTGAGGTAGGAGGTTTCATCACAGAGCTACGTTTCTGGAGCTCTAAATGAAGACCAGAAGGTCTCTTACAGATGTTTGAACTGCAAAACAAAAATTAATGACGGAGGCAGATGACACCATAAACAACGTAAGTTTAGAATATTTTACATGAGCAGACAAACGCATGCTAGGTTGTCTTTTTCTGTGCTTGGGCATGTAATCACATGTTAGGTCTCTGCTGTAGTCTTATATATTTGGTGCAATCTCCAGTCTCTATAATTGTATAGTCATTTTGTAAATGGCACACTACTGTCTAAGAAATTGCACATTTGCTCTTACCCTGCATTTCCTTTACACTTCTTGTTGAGATTAAACTTTCTTTGGTGTTTCTGCACAAGTGGATGCTACAGATATGGGGGGTAGTTTTAATTTCTGACCTGTTTGACATATCGAATGCTGTCCATTGTAGCACACATTACTAAACTGCTTCGCGCACACAACAGCTGTTTTGCATCATGTCAGGCTTAAGCCAGATCCCATTTGTAAGTGGTTGACCGAAGAGCGGTGTCAGGCTTCTCCTCTCCAGCGTACTGTCTGTTCTGCTCCAAGACAGCAGCTTCCTGTTTGTTATTGGATTGGAGGTATGAGAAAACATGGATAACAAACAGTAAAAGGATTCTCTCTGATGAGGATGGTGGCAAGGAATAAAGAAATAATTTGAGATTAGGTAAAGAGGATAGTTTATGGATTCAGCGTTAGATTGTAATGGACACTCAAGCACAATTGTAACTAAATAGTGATAGATGTAATATATAGGTGGCATAGAAGTTTGGTTTTGATGTTTGTTGAGTCTGACATGAAGTTACTTTTCCTGGTTTAGCTCAGTTAGTATTATAGAAATGATTTGCTAAATACCACAATAATCACCAATATCATTATCATCTCCACTTGCAAAAGCCCAGATAATGATGGCATCCATTTGCAAGGTTTTAGTAGTTCATGAATGGAGTTGTTTATGGATTTATTTAAAGGCAACACCTCAACCTCATCACTTTCTGGTGCGACATCCCGTGGAAAAACATAAAACAAATTGGCCAACATGTTAGAAATTGTGAATTGAATAAAACTGTTGCATCCACTACTCAGGTGCATGATAATACCACTGCTCAGGAAGGAAATGTGTGCTGTGTCCCAGACATCAAGTTTTAGTGTGAAACAAATGCCCTCATGGACAAGGACCTTAATTCTGATAATATCTGAAAAAGGGAGAAACTTATTTTAATGCCAGACAGTCAGAAGAAACAGGTAACTTGTCTATTTCTGCAGCATATGCAAAGTGCTTGCTGAAAAGTGTTGAACAGCAGCCACTTTTCCATTAGCACTCAACAAATCACCAACAGAGACCATGAATCAAAGACGCAAATCTTGATAATTCCCTCTCCTTGCCTCGAATAGAAAACACAACATGGCAGTGCCGACTCAAGACAAAGCGAGTGGTTGGACTGATCTCTAAAGACACGTTAGCTGCTCGGTGTTACAGGGCAAAACGAGTTTAATTTGAATGCCAAGCCCTCTAGCTTTAGACTAGCACCATAATCAAGTGAACCACAGCAGGATGCACACAAGCACAGAGAAAGATTTACATCCACATTCTCTTCCCAAAGGAGAGAATAAGAGGAAGATGGAGTATCATCTGCAAAAAGGGTTTATATGACCTTTACTGCCATTAACCCCTGCAGGGCATTGATCTGGTCTGCATACTTCTACAGAAAAGAAAAATACATACATATAGATCAAATGGCTTGGCATTTCTTCCTCCCTCCCTCTCTCTCTCTCTCTCTCTCTCTCTGGGTATTGGGAGTACACATAGAGAGGAAGTGAGACAGCCAGGGAAAAATAGCCCGATATCCAGCAAAAAACAAAAACAAAACAAAAATGGGTTACATAGGAAACTGTGAAAAGAGAAAAAAAGAAAAAGAAAAAAAATATCAGTTACATCAAAATTGAGAATCAGTCCTACAGAAAAAAGTTTTATTCTGCACCCACCCTTGAAGATCATCCAGGGACTTTATTGTGAAAGACTTTCTGCAGGCCAGTTTTATAACAGCAGTAATCATCTTACAAATATGTGTAAAAACACCTCTTTCTAAAATCAGGAAAAAAAAGGATTTTTCTGACCTTCTTGGAAAAAAACAGGGTTCTATGATGATGAGAGTATGGGAAAAAAGTACCTCTGTGACGAACACTTTTATAAAATTGTAACCTTGAGGTGTAAAAACTAAAATGAGTTGCTTCTTTCTCATTAATTACTTTAATTAGAGATAGACAAATTCATAAGCAAACTGGGGTTCTGCTTGGAGCTGGGCCAGCAGGGGGTGACCGGAGTGTGTACTTGATATCTCATACAGATTTTACATCTTAAAACTTCATATTTGTGGTTCCACTTGTCAAAAAGAAGCCTCTGATTAAAAGAGTTATGAATGGCAAAGATTTTTAATTTGTTTACGAAATTTTAAAGATTTTACAATTCAAATGAACTGACAAAGAGCTGTATTATGGACACAACTGCCAGACTGAATAAGTAAGATGGAAAATTTACTGTCTCTTATCATTTGAGGTGCTACAATTTTAAATGATAGTGTGAAACGGGAATGGGGACCCGATGTAAATTCTGCTTAGGACTTCAGAATCTAATAAGTGTTTCTTGATTAACAAGAGAAATTAAGGTCGAATAAATCTAATTGTGGGAGAACCCACACATGCAGAGGAAGAACATAGAAACTCAACACAGAAAGACTGGGATTCGAACTCAGGACCTTCTTGCTGCGAGGCAACAACAACGACTCACTTCGCTTCTGCGCAGCCCGTGTTTCCTAACAAATCTTAGACGTCTTCACAAACCAGCAGGATTTATTTCGAGGTTGAATTACAAGACTGAGTTCTGAAGGAAATTGCTTTCACTGTCTTTTATTTAGTGTTGACAGAGTAAAGGGGGTTGTAACTTTTATCCCGTCTCCACAGTTTTAATGTTTGATAACTAGCAGAAGACACATTTGCTGTGAGCATTATTTATGGCCACCTTAAAGGGTGATTGTGAGGATTGTGAAGATTTATTTAATTATGCGTTTTACTAAATCATTTTCTCAACTTCCCATTCTTCCCTCCACCCCGAAAGCCAGAAAGTAGGCTGGCTTGTTAAGTTTATGGGCTAGACTCTCCAGACACGCAGTCATTCCCCGACGCACACGCGGTGGTCTGACACGTTTCGCAGAGGGACTCAGTGCGGGAGAGGAACTGCGACTGGATGTGAGAGGGAGACACCGCGACTATCCCTAAATGTGATGAAAATATAGCAGCTCGTCTTTCAATCTTCACAGGCAGAAGGGGAGAAAAAAAAAATCTCTTTAACCCTGTTTATTTCGGAGTGAATATCTTATTTCTTCAAAAAGGTAGGGAGTTTGATTACTTTATACTTTCTAAAGTAGTTTGATTTTATTTAGACCTGACATTTTATTTTTGGCTAGTTAGTTTTGGTGTTCTATCTATTGCTTCACATTAAGATTTTTTTTTTTTATTAATATTTTTCTTTTAATGTTGCTATTCATACTACAGAGAGCAAGCAATTGCATTAACACAAATCTAGACGTATGAACATGTAGAACTGTTGTTGGAAAGGACAAGATAAGAAAAGAAAAGAGAGGAAAGGAGAAGAGGATGAAAGAAAACAGAGGAAAGGGAAATGGAAAGAAAAGAAAAGCATAGAAAAGAATATCTGCATAAGAAAAGGTTATGCAGATATTCCACTCAACCTGTTACAGTTTGGCGTTTCATTTCTCAACACGCACACTAGATGGCGCAAATAATCTCCATTCAGTTCAAAGGATGTGATAATTAAGTTGCATTGCGCTTTCTAACGTCTATCCCTCAATCAATACACCTTTACTTCTCAATAATCCCCGAATGCAAGAGATTTCCAAGGTACAACATGCAACTCATTTCACAACCCAGTCCTGGACTCATGGTTAGTTATTCCTTTATTGTGGTGTGTTACATTAGACCAAACACCAATTGGGGAAAAAAAAAAAAAAAAAAAACAGCACATGGATGAAGTACTTAGTCTGTTTGTAGACTGTTTATTTATTTATTTATTTATTTATTTATTTATTTATTTATTTATTGTTGCCATAAACTGTATTCATGAAACTAAATAGTTACATTGTATGGGCCCAAACAGCACCACGTCAGACTCCCTGAAAGTTGGTCAGACAGTGGAAATTGATGGTGTGATGTGTGTATTTCCTGACCTTCCTCCCTGCCTGCCTATTAGCCAGTCTGTGGGTTGACCACTGTATACCTGCCAGTCTGTGTGCTCTCTGACTCCCTGTATGTTCATGTCTCTGTTTTAATTGTGTCACATTCTCTCTATGTTCTCTCTTTCGGTCTTTTGAAGGCTGAATTTTAAAATTGCTGCATCCAAGCAGTGGCTTTTTATTTAAATTTTTTTAGAGAGCCTCTCTGCTTTATTATTCTTACTTCAGAAAAAATAGAGCAAAAACCATCTTCCCACAGGTGTGAATCTTCAGGTCTCTCCAAATCTCTCTGCTGCTGAGAAAGTTGGCCCTCCTTTCATGTATCCGCGTTACTCTTTTTCTCCACTCAGCTTTACTTGGGCCTCATCTCTGCAATGCCGGACAACTTGCCACCACATCGAAGCTTGGCGGCACAAGAGTAGCTGCCAAGTAGTTCCTTTTTTTAGGCACAGAACTTACCAAATTACAGCCGCTGGTGGCGTTAACTCCACCCGAGTGTGCTTACCGGACCCGCCTAGCAGTAACTGCCTTCATGTCAGAGGAGGACAAGAATTAGGGATTGCACAGAGGAGCGCTTGGCACAATGAAGTGAAGGAAGTTGAGTCAAGTAGCCAGATTGTTTTCCACAGATTATTTGTGAACCACATATGTTTATGTATATTCCATAAAGTCGTTGGCTTACCACATGCAAAGCGCTTGTGTACATTTAGCTATTTGCGTTTTATATGTCCAGAGTTTATTGCAGCTTGGATCAAGTTCAGAACGGCAACACTACCCTAAATGAAAACACCGATTAAGTCCTTGCATTGGTGTACCAATAAGTGTCTAATATTTCATGCTCAGTCAGCACTAAGATCAGCTTAAGCAACCATGTGATTTTAATCAGCACTCAGTGTTGACGTGGCATCTGCCAATACAGCAGCTATTAGGTGCCAGCTGGCACTTTGTAAGCCCCCCCCGGCTCACCTTAACTTGTCTGTAAAAACAGCATTTACTGTGAGGAAAGAGGAAATAAAGGAGTGTTGTACGTGTTGACCAGAATAGTGGAGGATTGAGGCATGTCCACCAGTGGGGATTTCTAGCAGTGCCAATAGTATGTAGTTAGGACCTGTCCAGACCACAGAGACAACACTTTTTATAAAATTGATGAGTTTATAAAATCTCAAATTACTTAAATGTTGTTACAATTCCTGAAATTTAAATGATTAAGCTCACTAAAGAAACTTAGACGACTTAACAGCTGAATTATGTTTTAGCTACTGTGTACAGAAAAACAAAAGGCTTCTGGTTTCTCTTGGCTGGCAGGATTGGATCAAGAAGTTTTAGTCAGGAGGAGAAAGCTGTACCTTCCATTAACTGACTCATCATTACTTTGGGAAGCTTTATATCAATATAAGACAGGAGAGTCTTGTCAGCTTCAATGCATGCCCATGTAGTTCCAGATAGATTTACAAGTCATGTACTTTTCAGGTGAATATACCGCTAACATGTATGTTCTAGAATTTAGAAAGAGTATATTCCTGAACTTTCTAGGAGCTTACTAAGTTTCTTTTACCTGACATGTTTCCAGAACTTCCAAGGTCATTTCTGGATCATACTACGTGCTCTCTAGGTTTTCTTTAGGGAATTACTGGGTACTCTCCTTTAATATTCAAGGAACTTTATGATTACAGTCTTGAAACTCATGAGGTACTTTTCTGCAACTTCAAGGTCCCTTTCTTGAGCTTACCAGTCATTTTACTAGAACTTTCCTGTAGCTTACTGGTTACTTTCCTGGGCATTAGTTGTTACCTTGCTATAATTTCCTGGGTTCTTTCAGGAGTCAGGCTGTATTACAAAGTGGGTTTTAAAAGGATACATAGACAGTAGGTATCCTGTAGTGCTATGTATTTTTTTAAAACCCATTTTGGTACTTTTCCTGGAAGATACTGGATACTTAAAGGAACCAAGATTTATTAGAAGGAGACAATACTAAAATGATTGCTGAAGTACAAATATTTTTCATCCACTAATTTCCAGTATAGTACCTTGTGCATTCTGGAAAGTAACCTTCAAGTACTTGGAAAGTGCTTGAGTGCTTCAGAAAGTAACTTTCAATTTCCAGGAAAGAACGGACAGTATTTTGCAGCGCTAGCCTTTGTCTTTGGCCATGTAGAGCAGCAATAAGACTGTTGACATATAACTCCCACTTTCTGTTTGTGTCTCTCATTACCCAACTCTATTTTTTTTGTCCTTTTTCATTCTCCTGTCTAACCCTACTCGCATCCCTTTAAACTCACATACACACTCTTCACAGCCCCAAACATTATAGCAAGGCAGAAATAGCCGGCTATGCATGCATCCATCCATTAAACCATCCGCGGCCATTGGGTGGAAGGAAAGCTGAAGCAACAACAATTAAAATCTCTGCCTTTGGTTTGTTTTCATCAGTGCCGGATGTTTGACAGCTTGCAGCTTAACTGAAGGGAGAGATGAGGAATTTATGTGCACAAACAGTAGAGCCAGATAAAAGTGGTTATTAGGGCAGCTTGATTGTGGGATGTAGTTTAGTCTTATCGTCATGTTGTGTTTATAGCAGCTCTATACGTCAGAAGAGCTGATGAGAGACCGTACTGCCTTACATCTGCTTGTTTCCCTCAATCACACCCAGCCCTTCTACAGCTCTTTGTCTGCAACTGAAGCCCTGTAAAGCTAGACAAAAACTGCCCCACAAGTTGGAGCGCTGGTGTCACAATGCAAAGAATAAACGGCTAAAATTGTCAGTCTATAAATAAGTCTAGTGTACAGCCTAGCTCTTTTGTGCGTCTTTGTATGTTGCATGTCATTATGCGATGTTGACTCTATCGGCTCTCCCTGTGCATTCTTCTGGTTAAGCCAAGGCCAGTGGTGTTTTCTTTCTTTTTTACAAAATGGTATAATTTGGCAGCTATTTTTATTACAAAGACCAGTCTGCAGTGAGCCATTTATTCATGCTTTCAGCCCAGGTTCACATCATGCACGGGCTCTTTGTTTCATTGCCTTGAATTCTCCCAAATAGTAGCAAGTATTTCTTTGAATAGAGTTAAAACCCCTTTAGTTGCAGAGAGGATTGCATATTGAGTTTAAGCATGTTTAGAGTGGGATACTAAACATTTAGATGTATTTATAGTAAAATGAGGCACAATAAACCATTACAACAATAAAAAGGCACATTTAGACATCTGGAAGTAAATGACCCAAATTCCTCTTACATCATTCTTCTTTGTCATCCATCTTCCAATCACTTTTGACTCTGACAATTAGATAACCTCCATCTTACACTCCTGTAGCTTGATTTAGATATTATGTTATATCACAGTAAGATTCCTCAACAAATGTACTGTTTGTGCCCTACATACTAACAAGACTTTCCAGCCTACACACAGGAAACAACAGACAGGGTCAGAGGAGGAACTGGTATAACAAGGTTAGAGATTACAGGCTTTCAGGACATCCATGTGTCTCGTGTGAGAGACGGTTTTACTTAATTGGATTAGCCCCGAGGCTCACAGTTCCTGCCGTCCAAATAAATTGACCAAGTAAAATTTGGTTCATTCATGAACTATTTTTTTTGTCTGCATTTACAGGTTGAGTTCAGCTATTGGTTTGTCAAGTCACTGCAGAAAAGACAAAGAAAGCAAACAAACAGACATAAACATGTTAAAAGTCCTGGGGACCTTAATTAATGTGTAGCAAGTGTGTATGTGTGTGCACACAACTCTGACATCATGGAGACTGTGTTTCACAATATCCAGACACTTCCTCGCAAGTGAATGGTCTGCTTTGTTGCAAAGCCTGATTTAAAGGAATAAACCTTTCCATCTTTTTAGGTAATGCATTCTTTGCTATCTGATTGGACAGTGAGCAAACGACTCACTTTGCCGGGAACATTGGAGGGCAGTAGACGGATAGTGAAAATTTGATGTGGTAGGAGACATTTTCCCTCGCTGGGTCATTTTCTGGCAAGTGGGAGAGGGGGAATGAGTGCATTTCTCCTCTTTAGCCTCCAGCCTGAGTCTGCCTGTGAGGTGTGGTGTAAACAGTAGGGCCCTTGTAATTAAGGATAAGCAGACCATTTCATAATATCCTTTGACCACTTCATTGACTCCACGTCAGTGACAGGATTTCCCAGTTGGGAGGGTCAAAACGTTGGAAATGAGGCACTGTCTGTATGCTACATTGAATGCATCACCTGTATATTTCAAATAATTTTACAGTTCTCTGCACCTGTAGAAGGAGGTCAAGAAAAATATATATATTTTTAGTTTGAGAACATTTGCAACAGTTAATTTAACCTTTTCCAAAACGATGCACCATGATAGAAAATATGCATCACTTTCCAAGCATTAGAAGCTTTATCATCTCTGGCTTTAAAGTGTGAATGAAACACCTCTGTTGCATGAAAAGCAATACAAAGGTGCCAGAACATTTGTTGTTTTACAGCCATATATATATATATATATATAAAAAACTTAGAATATGCATTCAGATGAGGTCAGTTTGTCAGATTAAAAGTGTAGCTGTGTTAGCTGTAAGTGGAAAATCATCATAATTAACAGAAATAAAGGTTTTCAAACATTCACCTGTGTGTAAATCATCTGGTTAATGTTTTCATTTAGTGATACAATTCCTAAAATTAGTGTTATTCTAATTTTATGAATGGGTCTTTATTTGACACAATCAAAGTTTTGAGAATAAAAGGCAATCCGTGTGCCTGCATTCATATTCAGTAAAACTCACGCTGCTCTCCCATTTCTCTATGTTTTCCCAGGTGTCTTCATCTAAGATGTTGCCACATTGCTCCCTTTTGTTATTGCTGTGTGCAGCCCAGCTGCTCTCTAGCTCCTCCGCTTTGCCCTTTGAACAGAGGGGCTTCTGGGACTTTGCCCTGGACAGTCTGGAGAACGGCGGGATGATGTCGATGGTGAGGGATCAGGAGGAAGGCTCAGCCACGGAGGAGATCCTCACTCCCGACGTTCCCATGTGTCCGTTTGGATGCCACTGCCAGCTTCGGGTCGTCCAGTGCTCGGACCTCGGTTAGTGAGAGTGCATGTGAAGACACCAAGAAGGCAAACAGAACAAGAAGCCTGAAAATGTTGAAACTCAGACACATGATGGCACTACTTTAATGGCTGAGGAGCACACAGTAATCTAGTTTTACAAACTCATAAATTGGGTCAAAAAGACTCAGTTTCTCCCTTCTGGTTATGCTGTTATGTTTTTACTGGGAAAAACATTTCCTTTAGGGATTATGTGTTCCAGTTTTTTTATGTAGATGCTCAGTGGGAGATGACAGTAAAGAGAAAAAATGTAATTAAAAAAAGGCTGGATCAACAACATCAGGGGTGGTGGAGAAAAATTAATTATTTTTTGTACTAAAAACAGGATATCTGTCATTTCCTTACTGACTTTGGAGAAGGGTTTTTGTTTTGTTTTGTTTGTCAGACCACATACTAATTATTTGATTAAATCCAAGACGGAGGGAAGATGGATTTAAAGATGAAGGGCAGGATACAAAATGATGAAAAGTTTAGCATGAGAAGGCTTTCCAGATCTAAATGAAGGATCTTATACAGTTGTGATTTCCCTTCTGGTAATACTGTTTCATCAAACAAGATGAAATCTTAGTATATACTACTTTTATGCAAATAAATTACACTCAATTACATCTAAAGCTTTATTATGTGCATCAGTCGTTTTAGGATTCTGTTTATATTTCAGCATCCTGTGGATATTCAAAGTGCAAACAGTTCTCCCTTTGTGGGAGCAGTTAAAGTCCTCTAGCCATCCTATGAATAAAAAAAAGTGTCTCCATGATATTTTTGCCATTAAGCTCCAATAAGAAATCTGTCTTTAGACAGGATGGTTTTGTTGAATCATCATTTTAAAAGCTCTGTATATTTACTGTCCTCAGTCTTTTCTGCAGCGGGTAAATGTGGAAGCGTATAATTTCCGAGATGTCAAGTGCTTATTTAGAACAGATGTATTTTGGTGGTGGCGTCTGTCTCCTCTCAGCTTGCATCCCAACATGATGTTGAGAATTTGTGTTGGTGAGGAACTGGGGGGTTTAGTGGGTGAAAGGGTTGTCAGTTTGTGTTTAAGCTTTGGGATTTGTGGCTGATATGGGTGAAGAGTCACAGTGTGGGGTTTTGAAGTTTAAAGGATTCACTTGTTTAGGGTCTTGGTGAGCTTTTTTTTTTGTGATGCAGGCATGCAAATTAAATTTGGAGGGTTACGTGCAGAAAGCTGAATAAAATGATCTGTATGTTAATATTGCACATAGAGTTGCAAGACATTTTATTCAGATGTGAGATTTTTTTTCACCTTGATTTTTTTTCACTAATGAATTGGTGGAAGTTCATTAGTAGACACACTATCAACACAAAAACAACCTGGAAATACTCACAGACGTTATAATTGCACTTGGCTATTGAAAGAAAAATATCAGGTCTTTCCATTCATGGTTCACAGTGTCTTCATTATGGAAGTCACTGGTTTAAAACAGTAATTCATAAACAAGAAAAGTTGCAAAAGAAATGTTATTGGTTCCTGCCATCTGATTCAGTCCTTGCCTTCAAAATATTGATGTGTTTAAGAGAACTAACAGTTAAGCCCAAACTGTCAGTTTGGGCTTAAAACCCAAACCTAAAAGTTTGGGTTTTAGGTTTAATCTTTTAATTTGACTGACATTACTTCTGACTTGGAAATAATATAGATGTTTTTGGAGGGATGGGAAGGAGGACTTAGAGACTTGTAGCTCATCACCAAACATAAATTGGTAAAATCCAGGGGAAACATGCAAAAGAGTGCCAGCGCTTATAAAAAGCACTTGATTGCTGCAATGCCAATGAAGATTTTTCTTTTTTATAGATTGTTGAGAAATGAAAACATTTTTCATGTAAACTGATATTTCATTACATTGTTTTATGATTTTTTTGAGAGAGGTCTCCTTTTTGCCTGGGAAACAAACTTCTTATTTGAATGAAAATAACTAACTCTAAATCTACCAGGGCTTTGAATAAATTATGTATAACTGCTGACTGGCATTTGTCTTTTACACCAAAAGGAATAATTAACCAACTTTATTTATAATATAATCCATGAAAGAGGAAGACTTTTATCGTACCCTTAAAGTCTGAGCTTTATTTGAAGATCCAACAAAATCAATTTTTTTTTCTCTGTGATTCACAAAAAATTATACTTTTAATGAGCAATCTACCTTTGGAATGATATTCTTATGAAATTTTTAAAGATTGCTTATTTCGAAAGGTTAGGTAGATTCTTGTTCATGACTGGTTTAGTTCTGCTGGCAATGTGAAACCATGATCTAAATTACTATTGATTGATACTTCAGTCTGACTTTTAAAAGTTCATATAACGTTTACTTCTAAAATTTAAATTACAGTGTGTTGTCAATGTTGGCTGAAACAAGGTTGGTTATTGAATTCTTCTTTTGTAATAATTAACATATGCTAGAGAAAGTTTATCATCCTTCATATGAAACAGCAAACGAGTGAATCTGAATTCTGCATTTGAGTACCATAATCAAACATAAAATGTAAAAAAAAAAAATCATCTTTTTCCACAAGAATATTAAGTATTTTTGTGACCGCACTGCATTACTTTTTGTAGATTCACCAGTGGCAAAAACGGAATAATTTCCTGGATGAAGCCACTGCAGCAGGTCTCCTAGCTTTGAGTGGGTGTGGTAATTTCCAGAGGAAGCTGCTGAGAGTTTGTCCTGTGTGGTGTCATTCAGGGTGTGGCACAGCACAGCCTAAGCCATATATCTAAAGTTAACTGTAGTTGGACAACACTGGGCATAGTCTTGTGGGTCAGATGTGGTTGGTGGCTGGTTGAGACCCATCGGGACAGCTGGCGCACTCTCACCAGTCGACCTAGTTGCATCATGGTCTGGTCCAGATGAGGTTTTGACAGGGTTGAGATGTGCTTACACATCCTCTGACCACATCTGATACATGTGTCCACGTGGCTCTGTGGCTCATCTCTATGATTACTGGTTATGCTGTGCAATGAGTCAGTTTTTTTCAGGAATAAAGCAGGTGTATGGGTTTTTTTTTAAAATTATTTTTATTTTTTAGAATTCGGGTTGCCTAATATAACTATGAGCATTCAGTATCATACCTGCTATAGAGAGTACTCAGGGTGATGACAATTATGAGGACCTTAAAGAAGCTATGTGGAATCAAGTTCAACTCATGACATTATGATTTAACTATAGTCATTTAAAATGTTCAAACCCAGAATATTAGTGGGAGTTATTCATCACTTTCGCGTTACAATAGGACCTGCTTTCAGAGTCTCAGTCAAAAAGTCTTGTAATGTATAACTGAGGGCACTGGGAGCGGCATGGTGTCAACAATTACAAGCCATTAAAAATTAAAGAAATTGATACTGTATAAAATATTAATATTGAATTCCCTCAAATTGCTACAGCTTTAAGTTTGAGATGTTTTAAATGGCAAAAACATGAACTTGAATGAACCCAATTTTAGCGAGCATTCAGCTTTAATCTCTTGGATTCTCTTCCAGCTTCACTCTGTTGACCACAGTAAATACATATTAGATAGGCTGATGGTCCATCAACATAAAGTGACACTGGACAGTCAACATTGCAAGTTTGTAAAATGTAGAGTTGTGCCAACTTGCATGTTTTTTTTTTGTTTTTTTTGCCATCCACTAAATCATGGAAGGAAAATAGTTGGTGCATCAAAAAGAAGGGATAACAGCAGCTCATTAGTAGGACCCTGGAATGACAGATTTATTATTTTCCAAATTCCATTTTATTTTTTAAATGTTGAAGAATGAAGAGAGTTTTCACATTCTTGAGTCTCCAGTCAATTGTGTGGTGACAAATGTTGAAGAAAAGTTTTTCTGCCAATTCATACCATTGCTAGACCTGAACTAAGCTTTGGGTTTATTCCATTTTTTTGGAGAACATCTGTGTTTCAGTGAGTATTTTTGCCATGTTTGATCGTCTTTTCTGTCTGTGTGGAAAGAAGAGCCAAGCTGAGCTGAGCCCCACCTTACCTGGTAGCGACATGTATTGGAGCAGCATGAGCAAAGACTCCACAGAAACCACTGTATAGCTTTTCCTGCTCGCAATCATCAGTTAATTCTGAGAAACTACATATTTTATTGTGGACCTCAACCATCAGCAGCAACTACCATGACCTCCCCACTAAGCAGAAGAGCCACAATGAAGAGCAGGGCCCAGGTGCATCTGATGGCAAGCTTCAATCTGAAAAACAAACAGCCTGTTGGTGGAGATGCTACAAGAGCTACTGAAATACAACGCCATGAATTTGTTTCAGTTATGGGTAGTTAAATAGTTACAATTCAAGGCAAAAGTAATAAGAAACTATATTTGGTGATGTGTTAGTAGTTGAAAGGCATGTGGCAACTGTGGAGAGAAACCATTCTCTAATAACAGGCTGAAAACCCAAAACAGAACCAGTTTCAGTATCTGTAGCTCTCTGGTGTGACTGACTACAGGTTAGACTGATATATAGATATATACAGTACAGACCAAAAGTTTGGACACACCTTCTCATTCAATGAGGCATCAAAACTATGAATTAACACATGTGGAAATATGTACTAAACAAAAAAGTGTAAAACAACTGAAAATACGCCT
>CAEFZY010028667.1:0-30593 GCA_903066815.1 Brachyrhaphis roseni | reverse complement strand
GGTGTGTTGGTCACTTCCTGTCTGGATGTGTTGGTCACTTCCTGTCTGGGTGTGTTGGTCACTTCCTGTCTGGGTGTTTTGGTCACTTCCTGTCTGGTTGGATGTGTTGGTTACTTCCTGTCTGGATGTGTTGGTCACTTCCTGTTTGGTTGGGTGTGTTGGTCACATCCTGTCTGGGTCTGGTGGGCACTTCCTGTCTGGTTGGATGTGTTGGTCACTTCCTGTCTGGATGTGTTGGTTAGTTCCTGTCTGGATGTTTTGGTCACTTCCTGTCTGGATGTTTCGGTCACTTCCTGTCTGGATGTTTCGGTCACTTCCTGTCTGGGTGTTTCGGTCACTTCCTGTCTGGGTGTTTCGGTCACTTCCTGTCTGGGTGTTTCGGTCACTTCCTGTCTGGTTGGATGTTTTGGTCACTTCCTGTCTGGTTGGATGTTTTGGTCACTTCCTGTCTGGGTGTTTCGGTCACTTCCTGTCTGGTTGGATGTGTGGGTCACTTCCTGTCTGGGTGTTTTGGTCACTTCCTGTCTGGTTGGATGTGTTGGTCACTTCCTGTCTGGTTGGATGTGTTGGTCACTTCCTGTCTGGGTGTTTTGGACACTTCCTGTCCGGGTGTTTTGGTCACTTCCTGTCCGGGTGTTTTGGTCACTTCCTGTCCGGGTGTTTTGGTCACTTCCTGTTTGGTTGGATGTGTTGGTTACTTCCTGTCTGGATGTGTTGGTCACATCCTGTCTGTGTCTGTGTCCTGCTACCTCTGCTGAGCGTGGCTCCGTTCTCCCGGTAGTCCTGGATCTCCTCGTCCTTCCTGGCCAGCAGCTCTCCCAGCTCCTCCAGCTGCCTGTGCAGCAGGCAGCTCATGGCCAGCAGGGGGCGCACCAGCTGAGCACAAACCTGAGAAGCACAGAACAGATCAGGTGCTGCAGTTGCAGCTGCAGCTGCCATGTGTCCAGATGTGCTGCGGCTCACCAGAGGGACAGGAGCGGGGCTGCAGTGGAACTCCCAGTGGAACGGCAGGCCGGCCAGCTCGCTCTTCAGCTTCAAGGTCACGACCCCGTCACGCCGCCACACACACATCTGGGCCTCGCCGCCGCCTCCCCCCGACAGCCAGGGCTCAGCCGCCTCACGCAGGTGGGAAAAGAAGGCCTGGACGGCGGCGCGCAGACGCCGGTTCAGCTCCTGGAAGGCAGAGGCGAGTCCATTATCATCATCTGCTGTGAGGTCACCGTATCTACACCGTAAGGTCACCGTACCTACACCGTAAGGTCACTGTACCTGCGCCCGGTGCTCGATGGCCCCTGTGTCCATCCGCTCCTCCCACACATTCTGCATGTCGGTCAGCAGGACGCAGTACTCTGCGTCACCAAACCAGCTCTTGGCCAGTAGCTGGCAGCCGTCGATGCAGACAGGAAGCCAAGGCTCCTGGAGGAGGAAGTCGTCAGCTGTGTCCGCTCTGGGATTCATCGCCGAACCTTAACAGGGATTACACAACCAACAGTAGTCATAACAAATCAATCACAAAACAAATTAAAATGAGGTCAATAATTTCCTTTTTGATGAATAATATTATTTGATTGCCTATTTTGTCATTTTGTATTCTATGTCTTTCATGGTTTTGGGCCTGTGTGTTTTTATAAAATTAAAGTTTATTCGGCTTGGAGAGAGCAAAAATCTGAAAATAAGATGTCATAGTTTAAATCGCATTAATTCCTGGGACAATTTATCGTCCAGCAACATTTGTTATCGAGATATGTTGGGGTGTGTATCACTGTCACACTCTTTCATGAATTCTAACTTATGAAGCCCATATATAAGAAAACCCAGCTTGGCCAGGCCTCCCCACAAATAGCTCCAGTTTTCGGGAAAAGAAGTGAAAGTTTCTCGTTAAAAACACGGACCGCGTAATAGAGGCTGACTCATTTACAGCTGAAAAGGCTGTAAATGAGCCTATTTAACACAATATTTAAAATGTGTTAAATATTTGATATACAGAGTTTGTAGGTGACATAAATACGTTAGTAATAGAATAAAATAAGGAAAATAAAATCTCAATACTAAAAAGGCAGTCCAGGGTTGCACACAGTTCGGTGTGCTGCACTCAGTTCAGCACACCGAACTGAGTGCGTCATAAACTCACTCAGTTCGGTGAGTTTATGACGCCTTTATGCACACGGAGAGACACCTGAAGGACTCAAGGAAAAATCACCCACCATGCTTCGTTTAAAAATCCATGACTTTTCCACTTTAAGCGTTTTATCTGCACAGCCAAAACACCAACAGCTTGTATATCAAATTAAATTAAATGAATGAATACTTATCTCTAATTTGGCATCACTTTCCAAACGTATATTTAGAAGAACATGAGCTTTTTTAGCTTTAAATCCTCCAAATAAACCTACCTTTGATATATGTAGCGCGGGAGCTAATGGGAGCTTTTTCTTGTTTTTAAATGTTATTACACATATCTGAGACTTATTCCAATAAAACAAGCAATAACACATTAATACATATTAATAAACGCGTAAAAACCAGAGTATTCCTTAAAAAATGACTTAAGTTTCTAAAAGAACCGCAACCGGTTGTTGTTGTTGATAAATTTCCCACACCGACAAGAAACACGGACTCAGACTGCAAAGGTTCCGGTTTATAACGCCATGGCTTTATCGCCACCAGCTGGTGTAAATGGTGGATTGCTCCAAATAAATTAATTTAAGCTAATAATTAAATTAAAATATGTTTTAGGCATAAAAGTATGCGTTTCTGTAACACTGGGGCTAACAACAACGAGCTCTTTCCTTCAGAGATCATTAATAACAACAGACTGGCTGAAACTCGGTCAGGGAAGAGAGACGACAATAAGAAGCTGCTAACATCTGAAGTGAAAGTGGCTCCATAAGCCCTCCCAGCTGCCAGGTCATGTGATTTCTTCCAGGGAAACAGAAACTCGGGCGCGGTTTGGTTCTCTGGGTGAGCCGCAGCCGGTTCTGCATTCATTTGGACCTTCAGGGCTGAAATGGACGGAGAGAAAAAGAACTCAGACTGCAGGTAGTTCACCTGGAACATCTTTCATCTTCTCACTAGTCTGTTTTAAACGTGCTGCTGAAAAGTTCTGCTAAGCAGAGTTAATGTGAATGTAACTGGGTTTATCAATAGTTATATATTTTCACAAAATGTTTTCTTTAATGTATTTGTCCCTTTATACTTGATTGTTCTTGTGTTCCTTTGTGTCTGATATCCAGCTCCGCCTCACTTTCTTCTTCTTTTGTTCAGGGTCCTCCAGGACTATTATAAATATTAAGTTATTAATTTCCTCTTCCCTTTTGTTACTCGTTCCACTGGGGACAGGCAAGTTTTATAATCCATTGGAATCCTTTCATTTATATTGTTCAAATGTTTATTTTTCCTTCTGTATTAATGATAGGTGTTTGGTTATTTTCATTTGAGTTGTTATTACGCCTTTATAACATTTGATGCATGCTAACACTATTATTTAGTATAGATCGGGTTGGAGAACTGGAGCACATGCTAATGCTAATATCTCCAGATTGACAGATTAATAAACAAAGAGCCTCCAAACCCAGACTTGGTGCTTTGTGGTTTGTCTGATCACACAACGCAGACGTCCACCGGTCACATGAGTTTAGAGAAAGTTAGATAGTTGAGTCAAGTCTGATGACAGACACAGTAACTCAGACCAGAAAGTGACATTTTTCATCATCTGTTGGATTGAACTGGTCCTGCTGGGCTGAGGGAGTTTATCCAGGATAAATTATAATGAACCCAGTCAGGTGATCGATCAGGTGATCC
The DNA here is from genome assembly GCA_903066815.1 of Brachyrhaphis roseni. NCBI lineage: Eukaryota > Metazoa > Chordata > Actinopteri > Cyprinodontiformes > Poeciliidae > Brachyrhaphis > Brachyrhaphis roseni. The sequence goes on along the minus strand of CAEFZY010028667.1, from coordinate 26,792 downwards.
ACGGATCGATTCTTCAAGCTTTCTTCAAATATTCTAGATCTGAATCAGTCAACTAATTGATGAAATGCTCTCCAGTCCGTCATGTTTTATTCTCTCCAGCAGAACAAAGTGACTCTTTCTTGTCCTTCCTTGCCTTTGTTACAAAGATACTTTATTTATGCCAAAGACAAATTAAAGGTTGTTGTAACCCAAACCATCCAAGAGTCTCCAAAGTTGTTGTGAATAGTGATGCTGTGGGCTGGAAGGTCCTACAGTAGCAGTCAGTCTTCCAGCGTATATGAGGAGGCTTCTGACTGAAGTCTGTTGCTGTACAATGGTCTCATGCTAACATGCTAACAACTCATTATCCAGGCAGCAGAGTAACGTGCTGGATGACACCATCAGCTGCTATCTAGCTCTGCTAATCCACCTCCTCAGCTTTTGCTGTTCTTCTTTAGATCCCTGTCTGTTTATCAGGTTAGAAAGAGAGACGCTGATGATATGATCCTTCACTGTCATGAAGGCTGGAGCTTCCTTGATGTTTGCATTTATAATTTATAAACTGATTGAAAACAAGTCCTAAGTTTTTATTTAAGTCAGATTAATTCGTCCATCATCTGATAAACTTTGATTAGGTGAATAATGCCGCAGTGCTAGCATGGTGTGCTAGCATGGTGTGCTAACCCTCTGTGCAGTGCTGCTGTTGGCAAGGGCGTAGGTTTGGTCTAAGTTTTGGTGGGACCTTACAACTTACTGACCACCACCCCCCACCCCACCTCCAAGCAGGTCCGGACTATACATAACGACCAACCGCGGCACAGTGCACTGCCCAGGAGCACCGACCATTTTTGACCAGCTAATCAAAGAACGTAGATCCACGTTCTTTGAGCCAATAGCGGCATGGGTCGTCATAGTTCATAACAGCGAATTTTAACATGAATGCTACCACTGCGTAGTATATTGAAATATTAAACTAATCAATGAAGATTTTCGTTTATTTATTTTGTTTTTGTTAAAAAATACATATGTTTTTTTTTTTAAATTAATATGGCAAAAATTGGTCGGGACTATTTTATATCCCTTGAATATTGGTCGGGACATGTCACCACCGTCCATACCCAAACCTACGCCCATGGCTGTTGGACTTTATTCATTCTGTCTCTGAGCTCCACCAGGTCCATTTACCAGCTCCAGAACCCGACCAGAACAGAACCCTTCAGTGTAAATCACCTTGAGAAATAATGAGATCTGGTCATTTATAAAAAAAGGCTTTAATGCTGAAAATGATCAGGTGTTACAAACCATACATGTCATCCATCCAAATGGATCAGAACCAGTTACATTCCAGCGCCGGGCCACTGAGCTCCTGAAGGACGGAACCAAGTGAACCATGTTTAGCTTTTTACTGTTTTCTGCAGTCTGTTCTGACGTCAGAAAAAAAACATGGTTGTGTAAGCTGCAGCGTGTGTGTCATCAGATTAAAAAGTAGGCTAAAAGATAGAATTACAACACTAGCATGGTGTGCTAGCATTGTGTGCTAACCCTCTGTGCAGCGCGGGGCCAACAGGAAGCAGAGAGGAGCTGCTGTCGCTGATCAGCTGGAACATCGACGGTCTGGATGGAGACGAGCAGCCGGAGAGAGCCAGGAGCCTCTGCTCCTACCTCACAGAGTGAGACCGGGCTCACGTTCAGGGTCAAGGGTCACCGCAGACGTGCTTCTAACAGGTCTCTCCCCAGATACTCGGCCGATGTGGTGCTTCTGCAGGAAATGGTGCAGCCATACATGCGCTTCATGCACAGACGTCTGGGAGACGATTACGTCTTCATAGAAGGTCCTGCAGCCTGAAGGCGACTGATGACCGGAGGGTGGAGGGTCAGGGTGTGTGTGTCTCAGTGTGTGTCTCACGGCGCCTTCTCCCTAGGTGGACAGGACGGTTACTTCACCATGATGCTGCTGAAGAAGTCCCGCCTCAAGCTGCTGGATCACCACATTGTCCACTTCTCAAAGTCTCGCATGATGAGAAACCTGCTGGTTGCTCAGGTTCCTGCACATCCACAAACAGCCAAGTCCTCATGGCCAGGCTTTTATTGTGAAAATCTGCCGCGTTGGTGCAGGTGGAGTTCGGAGGTCAGAAGCTGAGTCTGATGACGTCCCACTTTGAGAGCTGCAAGGCCAACTCTGCAGAGAGGATGAGGCAGCTGAGGCTGGTTATAAAGATGATGAGCCAGGCTCCAGACGACCACACGGTTCTGTTTGGAGGGGACACCAACCTGAGGGACCACGAGGTCCGATTCCTCACCTCTCCTCCTAGGGGGCGCCAGAACGGCCCTCTCTGGTTTTCTGTTAAAAATGTCGTCAGGAAATGTAGAAATATTCCTGGGTTAGAGTCATATGATCATTGTTGACGATACTGAAACACAACTAGTCTGAAAAATCACAAACTATTCAAATTAATGTACATTTCTGGACTTCTGTTAAAACTCAGTATAATTTTAAAACAACCATCAAAACATTTTGTGTTTTACATGTAAAGTTTTTCAGGGTTTTTAAGACTGGTTGTGTTTCTGTATTGTCAACAATGAACACATAACTAGTAGTTTAACAATAGTTAATAACAGAGCAGCCTGGTGGGGGTCAGAATGGGTTAGGGTTGGGTTTATAATTCCCAAAATGAAGCCCAGCTTTGGTTTCCTGGTGTTCTCAGCCTCCTCCCTGGCGTTCCCTGCAGGTAGCCGCTGTGGGGCTTCCCGGGAACGTCGTGGACCTGTGGGAGGAGCTGGGAGAGCCGGAGAAGTGCCGCTACACCTGGGACACCCAGGCAAACACCAACAAAGAAATACAGTTCAAGTGCTGGTTCCGTTTCGACCGGGTGTACCTCCGACAGGCGGGTGTGGACGGCGTCCCCCTGCTGGAGCCCCGCAGCATGGCGCTGATCGGCCTGGAGAAGCTCCATTGTGGCATGTTCACCAGCGACCACTGGGGGATCTACTCCACCTTCTCTGTGACGCACACATGAAACGCTTTCTTTTGTTCGTTTTCATTTTTAAAACAGATAATTTGACAGAAGCTCAGAGTTATCTGTGATATCAGAATGAAACGTGGAAGAGGAAACGGTTTGATATCTGGAGCCTGTCGGTTCTGGTCATCCAGAGTTTAGTTATTTAAGTTGAGTGGAAGAAAGAGTTGTGGTAAAAACGGGCGCACAAGCAATAGGTAATGTCATGGCTAGAACATAAATCCATGTATAAACAAGACATTTTTATTAGTACAATAAACAACAAAACACTGTAAACCAACATGTTCAGAATTGACCAAAATAAACTCTTGAATTCTGAGAGTAATGGATCTATATTATCTACACATTTTGTGTTTTAACCAAATTACTAAAATATATATTGTTTATTAAATGATGTTCTGATTACCGAGCTGTACCAGGACAACGAGGAGCTTTCAAATGTGCACTGCTCCTTTCAGAGATCAAGGCCAGCGCTTCGTATCCTAGGAGATGTTTTTACTTCTGTGTTGTGGCTGCATCCATCCATCCAACATACATCCATCCATCATTTCATTTTTACTGCAGATAGAAAAATGACTTCTATTTGAAAAGTTGTAGTTCCTCGGAGTCACCAGCAGGCGGCAGCAGCGCCTCCTGTCAGCTGTCAGGAAGTCTGGACCAGACTCGGCTGTATCTCCCAGTAAACCGGTTCGTCTCCCAGTTTTCTTCCAGTTAACGGCGTCGAAAGGCGGCTTGAAGCGGGGACAGCTCGCCGGGATGGAAGAGTATCAGAACGGCAGCGAGGTTGTTGTCTGAGCCGGTAGTTTACTTTGGTTTGCGGATGTTAGAAGGGAGGAGTTAGCTGGAAGCTAACCAGCTAACGTGGCCGCTCCCAGTAGCTGCAGGAGGTTTTACTGGAATAACAGATTGTTTTACTGGAATAACAGATTGTTTTACTGGAATAACAGATTGTTTCCAGCTGCTAACTCTCTGCTGATGTTCTGTGATGATTTCAGGGCTCATTCAACTCCGAGGAGGCTGAGAACGTCGTCAAAGAGGTAAAAACACTTTTATTTACCTTAGAAACGGCCAAGGAGGTTTATTTAACAACTTTATCAACTTTTTCATTAAATTCCAGAGAATGGAAAACACAATAAAGACTTTAAAAACAGTTTGAAACCTGCTTCTGTTTGTGGGTTAACCCTTACCCAGTTTTCATCTTTTAATCTCAGCATTTGAACTTTTTCTGATTTATGTTAGTCAATAAAATGACCAACTGGTCAAACGAGACTTTGCGATTAAAATGACCTCCAATATTTTGGCTTTTTAATTTATTTTTTTTGCTGCATTTGTGTTCAAAAGCTGATTTAAGGTTTAAATGATATATATCTGTTGCACACAGTTCTTTTAAAGAGATTTGTTCATTTTTTAAGGCATTTTTTCTGCTTTTATATTTTAATGCCAAATTTTACAAGAAATATTTTGTATTTCTAACATTTCTAGTTTAGAGGAAACTACCAGCTTATTTTAAACTTTGAACAATGAAAACTTTCATCAGTCTAACACAGTTCAGGTGTTACTGGATTTGATTTAAATTTCAGAGTTGAGATTAAAACCGCAGTGACTAATTTATGGTTCCTGGTTTTCATAAAATGGCTCTTCTTTAAATGTTCCATGAATACTAAAGGTTTCTGCCAGTTTCTATGTGTTTAGTGTCGTGTTAATGTGTTGGGTTGTTGCAGCAGAAATCAGCAGCTCAGATCAGTAATAATCCGGCTATTTTTAGCGTTTCCCCGGCAACGCGCCGCCCCACTGACTAACTCATGACTGATGGCGGTGTGTTTGCATCAGGGCATCGAGAGCGTCCTGGGGGGAGACGACTACAGCCAGACTCATGTGAACAAATGGACGGCCGCCGTGGTGGAGCGCTGCCTCACGCAGCTCGTCAAGCTCAACAAGCCCTACAAATACATCGGTACGCAGCGGACCAGTCAAAGCCCGTAACACCCAGGCTCTGTTCTCACTGCTAAACTGGCCATCGCTGCTTTCACAGATTGGCACAAATTCAGCTACAAAACTATGGTTGGGAAAACCCAGAATACCTTCACTCACTCATCAATATTCCCAACAATAACTAATAAATTCATCACTTTGAGTTGTACATCATCAGGCATTATGTCAGTGATTGGACTAATTGACAGAAACCTGCAGCTCAGTTTGCTGACTTCAGTCTGAACCTTCATCAGTCAGAAAGCTGGAGCTGCCGAGTCACAATGGACCTGGTTCTGTTGTTCATGAAGGTTTGATGGCTTTTGAGCGCCTGAAGATAAAATAAATGATGATAAACTGTTTGTGCACAGTGACGTGTTCAGTGATGCAGAAAACCGGCGCCGGCCTCCACACAGCCAATTCCTGCTACTGGGACACCAGTATGGACGGTGAGCTGGTCCCTCGACCTCCGTCTCTCTGATCGAAGATCAAAGTTCATCCCATAATAGTCTGACTCTTGTCCCGCAGGCAGCTGCACCGTGCGGTGGGAGAACCGCACCATGTACTGCGTGGTGAGCGTGTTCGCCGTCTGCATCGCCTAGGAGCCGCGGGGCTGCAGCGCTGCGGACCGCCGGCGGGGGGCGGCAGAGAGCTTCAGGTTTAAACTGCCGCAGAGCTGCCGACGGCCGGCAGGGGGCGGTTTTGTATCAGAGCTGCTGCACAATAAACAGTTTCTGGACCAAACTTGATGTTTTATGTCTAATCTTCTTTTATTCGTTTCAGTCTGGCGGTTGGTGTCTAAACGTTTCCATAGCAACACCTCAACCTACATTAATCTGAAGCTCATTGGTGTTTCTGCTCCAATATTTCTTTGATTTATTGATTAATTTAGCTGAATGAATTAGTTTTGCTCATGATGCAGCAGGATTCTCTCTGAGCTCAGTGTGTTATTAAAAACTAATCAAGTTTTTCTGCTGCTTCATTTTCCTCTCTGTTACTGAACCAAAGTTCATTTGTATCTGGACCTTGTCAGGCATCATGGTGCCTGACAAGGCATTTCCACCATGAAATAGACCCTCTTCATGGTGGAGGGTCTATTTGAAAATGTTGCCTGAATTTACTACAATAAATGAATATTTATTGTAAATATTTACCATATAGTAAATAAATATTGAATGTATTGTAATTATATAATAAATGAATATTTACTCTAGTAAATGCTGGCAGGTTTGGACTCAGAGGAACTGAATCACATGAAATCATTTTAATGTTTAACGTTTGCAGAAATTCATCTTTGAAGTTTGAACAGAAACCAGGAAATGAACTCAAACATCTAAGAAACATGAAACAATTTGGATTTTAATTGATTTGCATTTTGAGCAGAAAGTATCTACAACAAAAGCTTCGAAATTAATAAAGCAAAAAAAAAAAAGTCATCAGGTTTAACCTGGATCAGCAACACAACAGCTTTTGTTTTGAAAAGCAACTATGAGGATGTTGTCATTATTTCCATTATTTTTCAGGCTTGGTTTAAACGTTTCACAAAGAGCTGCTACTAGGTCACAAGCTTTTCAGAATAAAAGCCTCTTCTGTGTTTGCAGGTGCAGCCATCACGTCTCAGGCTTTGTTTGTGCCACCTGAAGGTCACCCCAGAGGAAGGAAGTTTGGAAACGACCCTGAAGATCAAGCAGCAGAGGAAGAAGCAGCAGCTGGTGGCTGTTACAGCAACGTGGAAGTTGCAGCAACATGGCTGTTGCAGCAATGTGGAAGTTGCAGCAACGTGTTTGCGCCACGTGGCGGTCAGAAGTTCTCCTTGTTGAAGATGAACTTGACGTCGGCCTCGGAGTGAGACAGGCACTGGTTCTCCAGAGACTTTCCCAGCTGAGGCGGGCCGCACAGGAACACGCCCACCTTGGACCTGCCGACCAGAACCAGAACCGGAGTTAGAGGACAGAACCCGTGAGCCACCACCTTACCGGGTACCGGCCTCACTTAGGGTGCTTGGCGGCCATGTTGGTGAACTCGTTGTCCCAGTTGGGCTTTCCGTAGAGCGTCTTCTGCTTGAGCCCGGTGATCGGGTCATTCTCCGCCTCGTGGTGGACCCGGAAATGAGCCGCCTGGTTCCAGAGTAAACATAACGCTTTCACTGCTGGACACTGACACAAACAGGAGCTAAGGGGTGGTCGTAATGTTCTGCCCGGTCCGGTACCTCCGTCTCCTTCCAGCGCGTCAGGTAGATGTTGTAGCTCAGGAAGTCGGCCATGTCTTTGTCTGCCATCTGGCGCTCCAGGGACTGCAGGAGGTCGGCGAACCACTCAAAGGCCTGGGTCTCCGGACACAACCAGTAGAAGTAGATCTGCAACAGAACCGCCCGTCAGACAAGGTTCTGGCCGGGTTTTACTCCTGAACCCTCTGCGATGCTAAAGCGTCGCGTTAACCGTAGAACAAAGGAAAGCATCTGGGATGGAAGATCTGGCTGAATTCGACTGTTTTACCAAAAATCAACAACTTAAGGGCTTTGGGGGCGTGGCTAAAAGTAGCCCCACCCACAAAATCACATGCTGCTGTTATTGGCTGGCTCTTATGCTCTGACTGGGACAAACATAAATCCAGACCTCATTTCTAGAATTATTCAACATTTTTTCCCTGACATTTCCCAGAAAATATTAATAAAAGCAGATTGAGTTTCTTTTAGATCCAAGATGGTGACATTTTAACTGAACGGCTGATATTCTGAAAGCTGATATTTCCGTGTCTGAACCGACGTGTCCCACCTTCTTGGTGAAGACGTCCTGGTTGTTCTGGATGTGTTTGTACCACACAGACTTGAGGATGGAGGCGAAGGGCGTCACGCCGATTCCCGCCCCCACCAGCATCACCACCTCGTAGCGGAACACGTCTTCGCTGGCGGTGCCGAACGGCCCGTCGATGGCCATCCTGAGGACCCAACACAAACACGCAGGCCGACCTGCCGTCACTGTCGCACAACAACACTGGAACCGGAAGTTTACAGGGCAAAAAGCAGAAAAAGATGGACATCACTGAGTCTTTAATTCATATTTGAGTCTAAGCTGAGAAACCTCCCGCCTCTTTCTAAAAAGCTTTAAATCTGGAAACCCGTTGTTCAACGAGTTCGTTAATAAATGTCAGGTTAGGACTAAAAGCAGGTAAATAGAATGCTGTCTCTTTAAGACTCGTCCGATAACAGCGGCCGTTTCTGATTGGTGCTTTGTAAAATCATTTCTGGATAAATGTGGAAGCAGAAGTTCCAGTTCAAACCGGTTCATTCATGACAGCCACATTAGTGATTTTCCATGCAGGTGTCTGGTGGTTTTAGAGTTGATCTGCAGGCCGTTTGGATCCAGCAGGTCTGAATAGCAGCTCTATTATCTGCACCGTTTTATGGTGTAACTGCAGCATTTTGAAGGTTTCATTTCTCACACACACAATAAGCCTCCCACAGCGTTCAGAGCTGCTTCCAGCAGCCTGCAGGCTGGGCAGCCGTCAGTTTGCTGTAATGAGGCTCGTTTTCACAGCGCCGTACTTTGGGAGCTTCCAGGCCTCCTGCTGCTCCGGCTTGTCCCCGCCACAGGCCTCGTACAGCGCCTGCGTCCAGTCCCCGACGATCCGGATGTGGGCGCTGAAGTAGTCCTCCTCCGGGGCGGAGGTCAGGGTGAAGGGGTGCCACTCCAGCCTGGAGACAGACGGACATTGGATGAAGACGTACTGGCCCACCTCCATGCTGAAGCCTTTCTTCTTCATCTGCAGCTCCAGCGTCTTGGAGGGGTGCATCACCACCTGGGGGTCAGGAACAGGGTCAGATCAAGGGTCAGGGTCAGTCTGGTTGAGTAGAGACTCGCTGCAGTCACCTTGGTGATAACCACTTTCTGATGGGACCGGTAGATGCGAACCAGCCGTTCACACACGTACAGGATCATGGGGCCCACAACCCACATCCACGTCTGAGGAGAGCAAAACGTTTGAGGAGAGAATCAGACGGAGCGGATGCGACCGGACGGCGCCTCGGCTCGGCGGCTCACCTGGGGCGGGTTCCCTGCAAACACGGGGACGGCGCAGCCCGACTCGTTTTTGCCCCAGTCCTGGAAGCGGTCGGCGCATGCTTTGGGGTCGTTGGTCTGCAGGCTGAGCAGAGTCTGTCCTCGCACGATTCGCCTGCGGCCACAGACAAACGGGTCGAATCAGAACATTCCAGCTGAAGTCGGCAGAACGACGACAAAGCTGACGTCATTTAGTCTAAAACATTAAACATTTAGTTTTAAACTTTACCAAGAAGCTTCAGGTCTGAACCCTAACCTGGACCTCAGGTTCTGCTGTCCTGCATGCTGATGCTCCTCTGGGTCAGTACCAGGTACTGACAGAACCTGCTGACCAGCTCAGGGGCTAACTGGGTCGTGTCAGCCAGTCGACAGTCATATGAAGGTGAAGTCAGTCTCAATGTTTGCTAGAGTTCAGAGGTCAGACTGCTTCTCCATCTGGAGTCTGAGACCCGATCGTCCGTCTGGATCCGACCAGAGCAGGTTCTATGAAAGTCCAGTTTTACTTCAGATTGTCCTGTTCGTGTCGTTGCTTCAGTCTGACCGTCCAAAACCGTTTAAGTCTAGAAAAGTCCTGGCCCGTTTAGTCTACGACCTTTGACCTGGTTGTGTTTCTGATCTTACCCATAGCCGTGGAACACCAGGCCGATGAAGAAGATGATGAAGAGGTGGTGCGTGTACCAGAACACCTCGAAGTACGACCTCCGGATGACCTCCATGGACGACGTGACGATGAGGATGAGAGCCAGCGTGATGGCGACGCCCGTCAGGCCGGCGATGGTGGTGAACATGACAATGGTGGGGCTCTGCACCAAGCACAGGTACTGGAGGTTACTGGGAGATACTGGGAGGTTACTGGGAGATACTGGGAGGTTACTGGGAGATACTGGGAGGTTACTGGGAGATACTGGGAGGTTACTGGGAGATACTGGGGGTTACTGGGAGATACTGGGAGGTTACTGGGAGATACTGGGGGTTACTGGGAGATACTGGGAGGTTACTGGGAGATACTGGGAGGTACTGGGGGTTACGGGCAGGTACTGGGTTTTCTGGGAGATACTGGGGGTTACTGGGAGATACGGGGAGGTACTGGGTTTTCTGGGAGATACTGGGAGGTACTGGGAGGTACTGGGAGTTTTACTGGTGTTTACTGGTAGTTGTGATGTTTGATCTCAAAGTGTGGTCAGCCTGCATGTTCAGCTGCAGTTCCTCTGTAAATCCTCGGCTTGTTGACCAACTTCCCTCTTTTACCAAACGGCGTTTTGACAGATTGTTGTTCCTCAAACTGCTGAGATTAAGAACCGCAGAAAAAAACGGATGAACTATGAAGGTTAGGTGACGAGACGCGCTGCAGATACCTGGAGATGTTATTATTATTATTATTATTATTATTATTATTATTATTATTATTGCTTTAAGGTTTCATGAAACCAACTCTTATATTCAGATCAGAACCGTGGCTGCAGATCCGGGTTTCCAACAACCAGAAACAGAAAACTACTGGTATTATGATACCGGACCAGAACCACAGAACCAAACAATTACTCTCTAGTAAGAGCTAAAAGTATTTGGTATAACGTTGTTCAATATTTAAAAATTACAAAATCAGACGGACAAAAATATAAAGTTAAGTGGAACTTTAATGTCAAAAATTTATATAATTAACAAAAATGTATAAAAACTTTGAAACTTTAACAAAACCTGCAGGTTTGTGATTGTAGTTAAATGTTTGTTTTCATTCAGTGGATAAAATTCCCGAAATTTTACTGAAGACAAGAAATCCTTCAAAATAAAATGACTAAAGTAACTGGTTATTACCCAACTCTGATGACAGAGACTGATTCTTCATCATCATCATCATCATCATCGGCTGCTTCTGAGCAAACTGATGGAAAAGTTAAAAAAAGAACTGAAGAGGAAACGTTTCTCTGATTGAGCAACCAGTGGTTGCTTTCACAACATTTAGCAACACTGGAAAGCTGCCAGGTTGCCCCATCCCCAAACAGCAACCACAGAGCATTGCTAGGGAAGCGTTGCTCACCGTCTCGTTGCTCCTGATGGGGTTGAGGAAGGACGCGTTGTCCTCGTTGCCGATGTCAGACAGAACGAAGGGCAGGAGGTCAACGCTGCGGTTCAGCTGGGCATCCATGAAGAACTCAAAGTTGAACAAGTGAGCAATGATGTGGACGGCTGCAACAGAGCAACGTTCAGTTGACCACCGCTCTGATCTGAGGATCTGTTTTCCTTGGCAAAATTAATAAATCCATCTAGAAATATGTACATTAACAATGAAGTAAAATAAATAACTCTAGAATTAAGTATAAAACTAAAGAGATGAACAAATCAAAGTGTTTCTCTGACCGGTGTGAAAGGCGATCATGTAGGCCACCAGCTTGTGAAACGTCAGGTTCCGGTCCAGCTGCCGCGCCGCGGTTCGGCTGCAGCACTGCGGGGACACAGAGGGTCTGATGAGAACCGGACCAGAATCGAGCCGGTTACCTGGGCCGGTTCCCACCTGGATGGAGCCTCGCAGCAGCGACAGCAGGTTCCTGCAGACCGGCAGCAGGATCAGCAAGCAGTTAAAGTTCAGGCAGGCGGCCGGAGCTCTGGCCCAGGGCAGGGCTTGCTGCAGAGGAACAACACCTTAATGGTTCTGATCCGTCGGGCACGGTGGAGGCAGCATCATGCCGGGGATCTGAGCCCATTTTATCAGAGACATTACAACCGTTTTTCTACACTTTTACCAAAAAGAGGAAGAAACCTGAAAGTCTGCAGGTGGAGCAGCTGTAGCTTTAGAGGAACTGAGACTGAAACTCCGCATGGTTCAGAGACGACTGAATAAAACAGATTAAAACTGAAATAAAACTGAATAAAACTGAAATGAAACTGAAATAAAACTGAATAAAACAGATTAAAACTGAAATAAAACTGAAATAAAACTGAATAAAACAGATTAAAACTGAAATAAAACTGAATAAAACAGATTAAAACTGAAATAAAAGTGAAATAAAACTGAAATGAAACTGATTACAACAGACTGAAGCTCGGTGTGGTTCAGAAATAACTAAGAAGAACTCAGACTGTGGCTGAAGCTGTGACCCCTGACCCCTGACCCGGTCTGTCCAGACTCACCCCCAGCAGAACCCGGGTGTAGAACCAGCGGTCCACCAGGAAGGCCATGTAGAAATGGACAAACAGGAATCCATTGATTCCCAACCAGACCAGCTGGAATAAATAAATGAAGAATTTACAGGAATATTTCCACGGGTCCAAACGGGCCGGTTCCGCTCACAGTTAAACTATGAAAATATTGATTTCATAACAGCATGACTTTGGGTCTGATGATCAATAATTATCAATAATTCAAGTGTTTTACTCACGATAACAAAGACGGAGAGTCCCTCGTTGGCCACCAAGTTCCCCATGGCGACTGAGGAAGAGGAGGGAGGAAGGCTCCTTTATAGCGCCGCTCGCCCAAACAGGAAGTGGCTCACACTGAACAGGAAGTAGCTGCTTCCTTTAGCGGACGGCTCCAGGTTTTAAATAAAAACTTTCTATTCCACATAAATCAATGAAAGCAGAACCGGATGGTTCCATCTGAGCCCAACAGAACCGCCTTTCCTCCAGCAGGGGGCGGCCGCTCCCTCCAGTGGTCTAGTCAAAGCCTCTCCGGTGCGGCCGCATTTAGCCCTCTGCTCGGCTCGCTGCGGACCGGTTACCGTGGCGACGGCCTCACCTGGCCGCCGGCAGGGTGGGTGCCATTTCCATGGCGACCAGGAGTCCTTCACAGGAATAACCGGATCGGAACCAGAACCTTATCTGGATCAGAACCTGACCCGGTCCAGTGGCCGACTGCGTCAACCCGCCTTACATCAGAACCTGCGGGTCCACCTGGTCCAGTCAAAGTAAAGCTTCAGTAAAAACTAATGTGAGTTTAGAGGAAGGTACTGTCAGCGCCTGACCGGGTCAGACCGGGTCCAAATGCAGTGATGTTGACACTGAGCTGCAGGACAGGAAGTGGATCCTTTCTAAACCAGAACGCCGGTCCGGACCAGAACCAGAACCAGGACCGGATCTGGGTTCTCCATCCGGTCCGTCAGTCTCAGGAACTTCTGTTTGTTTGACTTTTGTTCTGGTCGGTTCTATATTCTCCGGTCCAGAACCGACCAGAACCGACCAGGATGCTGAACTCTGTCTTTGTGGAATACATCCCACAGCATGATGCTATTGATCAGGTGATTGATCAGGTGATCGATCAGGTGATCTGAAGGATCTTGTGTCGTCCATCTTCAGTAGTGCAGCTTGGCTTCAGTCTGAGGGTTAAACCATCATTACTGATTTATTGATCTATTGGTTTATTGATCAGTTAAGCTCTGTGAACTGAATGGTCCAGATGAAACGATTCAGTGGGTGAAACTGGGTCGCACTTCATCTGGATTTAATAAAAGCCTCTGAAATCTTCCAGTGGATTATGGATCATCAGGTCGCTGCTGATTGTTTCTGGTTTAGCCGCCATGATGACATCACAAAGCCTCAGAAACATGATGGAAACAACAAACGGCGCCGCGGCAACCAGGATTTATTATCTACTGCTGCTTGTTCTGAACAAACAGTTTATTTACCTAAAACCAGACAGTGAAGCACACTGAGCGCTAAGCTAGCGCTAGCTGCTAAACACTCAGTGTGCTCATTAGCAAAGCTAATGAAGCAGCAGCCGTGCTAACATCAGCCGGGATAACAGCAGCTAACAGCAGCCGAGCTAACAGCAGCTAACAGCAGCCGTGCTAACATCAGCTGAGCCAACAGCAGCTAACTGTAGCACGCTGACGGCTGCACGTTTTATCTGCTGATGACAGAAGTTGTTTGGTTCCTCTGACGCTGATCTGATTATGAATCTGTCCGTTTGTCCTGAACTCCTGCTCTTCCTCCATGACGCTGCGTTTCCTCGCCGTCTGGTTCTGATGTGACAGAAACGTTTGTTTGTTCTGATGCAAACAGGAAAACAACCAGAACCTGAAAACGTGGAAAACATGAACCCAAAGAGAAGACCCCATGTTGGATGTCTCTCATCACAGCATCTTCATGTTGAAATGGCCTAATTAAAGCCCAGCTTCAGCGGCTTCCAGTCTTTAATGATGAAATGTTGTGTTTGGAAAGCAGAGGTCAAAGGTCAGCAGAGGTGTGACAGAGCAGCACATCAGATGTAATCTACACAAAAGGCTTTCAGGAGTCTTTCCTTCCTAATCTGACAGAAGTGGGATTAAATCTGTTGCTTAGCGACGGTGACATCATCATCATCAGCTGCAACGTCGGCTAGCTGCTTCCTTTAGGGAATCCCTGGAGAGACATGATGCTGCACCGTCACCATGGAAACACTGGAGCTCTAGGAGGAGGAAGTGACATCACACAAGGCAGCAGCAGCTTCCTCCTCAGATATTTAAGTTCTGGACGCACCAATCAGAAAACAGACCAGCTCTTTAAAGATTCAGCAGAAGCAGAGGAGATCCTTTAGCAGGCTAGCTTCCTGCCACAAACCGGGCCGAGACCAGAACCTCAGCAGGACCAGAACTTTGGGAAGTGGGGCCAGTTCTGGTCCGGTTCTGGTCCAGAACCAGTGAGTGTGTTGAGGACGGTCAGTATGTTGGTACATCCAGCTGTGTCCACTGAGCGGTGCCGCTCCATCTTCAGTCTGCTTCTCAAACCGACCCGCTCCATTGCTTGGCCCGCTTCAGGTGAAGGTCCACAGGTCAAAGGTCAGGTTGGGCTGGAGCCATTGGCGTCACATGATGCAGTTTGTTGATTGGAGGACAGAAAACCGTCTCTGCCTGAGACAAGAAAGAGACATGCTAACATGCTAGCTGTCCAACTGGCATGACGCCATGTTGGGTGTTTGGGTTTAGCCCCGCCTTCCCAGTGATCCCAGTGAGGCTAACTGGTCCCCTGAACCGCAGCGTAGCTAACCGAACTGGGCAGCCATGTTGGGTTCTGGAGGAATCTGGACCGGCTCCATTTCATTCACTTTGGAGGTTCTAATCTGTTCAATCTATCTCTAGATCTTCATCTTTATGTGTCTGCCTCCGCGCTGCCCCCTGCAGGCCGGTGGTGGAACTGCAGCTGTTAGCTTTAGCTTTCAGGAACAAAATGTTCACATCTGTCAAAACACAAATGATGCTTGAAGGTTTTATGTTGTTATTCATCACGTGGGAAATAATGAAGGGAACTTTTCATTGATGCCCCGCCCCCCACCTTATTTGGGCTGTGACGTCACGGGACCAAGCCTCTAGTTGTGGAGGATTAAATGTTGTTTCAGCCAAGAGGAGCAGAAGAAGTGAAGCGGATCTGATCTGGTTCTGCAGAACAGCCGCTGGTTCTTATCGGGCCGCGAGCCGCCGCCTCCAGGCCGCTTATCGCGCCTCTCCCCGGGCTGCAGGGCGGACGGAGGGGCGGGGGCTCCAGTTGGAGCCGGCGGATGACGCGGGATCAGGTGGAGGCAAAGCTCCTTAGCGCGGTGGGGGCTCGGCTCAGAAAGCAGCAGCAGCTGCAGCAGCAGCACCGATAGACCGACAGACAGACGGACCGGACCGGACCGAGCAGCGGGCAGCGCCAGCCCGGACAGCAGCCTCCCAACGCGGCTTCAGCAGCTCCAGGTGAGGCCGCCGCTCAGGTGCGGCTCCGCGGACACAAGTTGAGCAGTTTGGCTGGAAAGCAGATTAATGTGATTATTGATTATTGAGCTGCTTCAGTTTGAACTCCAGCAGATGGAAGTTAAAGATTTAAAATCCAGATTTCATCCTAAAACTAAAAGCTTTATCTGAGTTTTTCTAAATGTCACATGAAGCTGCTGTTCCATGTAAAACCTGATGCAGCTGCTCTGCTTCATGACTTTAATCACCTTCCCTCCTCTCAGCAGCAGCCGGACTCTGAGCAGGTTCCTGTCAGATCACAGCTGATCTTTATTCACACGTTGTTGTGGAAACTTGAATCATTTGTGGCTGCAGAGGCTCAGAGCTGCAGACAGACTGACAACCAGGAATCAAATACCTTATTGTTTTAGAATTATGTGGATATGAACTTTTATTGAAGCTGCTGACATTTTATCCACTTTCTGCTCTAATTTAATTCCAGATCCTCAGATCAATCAGTTCATCTGATCTGATTCAAACTGTGAAATCCTACTATTATCAGTCCATAAATGCACCTTAGCTCAGTTTTAAACATGTCTGATGCTTTCATGCATAAATTAAGATCATCTCATTTCTTCCATGTCAGATTTTCAGAGCAAACAGGAATGTCTGCTGTCCCTTTAAGAAGTCTCTGTCCTCTGATTGGCTGGTAGGAGAATGTTGAAATCTGACATCATTTGTGTTGAAAATGTTCAAATTTCCAGTTTAACCAGAATTACTGAAGAGTTTTAATGGTTTCTGAGAAATAAAAGCTTTGAGTTTAGAATCATCGTCCCAAACCAAGTCGGTGTTGTCCAGATGGATTGTTTGTATTTTTCATTATAATTTATAATTAATTGATTCTTGGAGCAGCAGGAATGTTGAGGAGTGTAAAGTGGTTTGGTTCTGTCGTTTCCTGTCACATTCCTGCTTCGTCTCTTGGCGTCTCGTCTGCCTGGTCAGTGAAACGTCTGAAGTCCAGATGATCTAATTGTCCTGGTTTGGAGGAGAACAGGGCCGGCGGCCTGACCAGGTTCTTTCAGAGAGTCTGGAAAACGCCAGCAGCAGGTCCGGAAGCGGTTCTGGTACCACGACTCCTGGGTTCTGGTGGGTAACGGCGTACTGTCCACTTACTTCTGAACTCTGAGTCGGGCTAGAAAAGGATTCACAGATCCATGGTTCCTCCTTTGGTTCTCCATCGTCTGGAGAAGTGACGAGGGATAAGGAGCTGCCACCGCGGGAAAACATACACCGGTTCTGGAGGAGGAAGGTCCAATCTGGTTCCCATCAGAACCAGAAATGCTGTAACTGTCAGTGAGAGGTCTTGGTCTCTGGGTCTCTTTGGTCCTGCTGTTCCAGCTTTGCAGTGCGGTTCTGTCTGATTGAGTCGTCATGAGGAAATGCAGGTGAAGATGTGGAGGAGGAGTTCTGCGTTGGTCATAGAGGATCAGGAAGTCCAGTCTATAAAGAGGTCTTTCCTCCCGTATGAAGATGGAAATCAAACCTTTCCGTCTTGAGCTCAGCTTGGTTTTCATGAGCAACCAGAACTTTAGGAAGTTGAATCTTTCTGAAGCTGAAGGGGTTGGTCAGTCTGTTGGTCAGTCTGTCAGTCAGTCTGTTGGTCAGTCGGTCAGTCAGTCTGTTGGTCGGTCGGTCAGTCAGTCTGTTGGTCAGTCGGTCAGTCTGTTGGTCGGTCAGTCTGTTGGTCAGTCTGTCAGTCAGTCTGTTGGTCGGTCAGTCTGTTGGTTGGGTCTCTAGCTGTTCTGTTCCTCCTTAGCTCTGTACTTGATGCTTCGGTTGGTGAAAGTCTCTTTAAATCAAACTAAATCTGCTGGGGAATTGTTCCGTTGTGCTGCAGCGTTGGAGCGATCCGTTATGTAACTGCAGAAAGATTACCAAAACGTCAATAAGGGGAAAGGGACATAAATATTTGAGCAGCTCTAAAAGCTTTGAGGAGAAGCAGTGGAGGCGTCTGGTTGGTTCCTGTTGATCCAAAATAAAAAAACATTTAGACGCTCAAGAAGCTTCTGATGTTCTTCTTTACTTGCCGTCCTTCCGTCTCTAGCAGACCAAACACAAGATGGTTCTGTTTGTCCAGAACCAGAACCAGGACCAGCTTGTTCAACCGTTTGGACCTGTCCGGGTTCCGGATCATGAGTCTGTAGGAATCCATGTGCGGGTCGCTGCTGGCCCGGTTCTAGTTCCTGATGAAGTAGGCTCCAGAGGCCCAACCCCATTCCACGCCTCGGGTTTGGTTGCCATGGAGACGTGTCCATAAATGTGAGAAAACAAGTCGTTTTTACAGTGCAGTGGGAAAAAGTGAAATATGAATCAATATTAATAAACATCAACAAACATCAATAAACATTAATAAACATTATTTTCCCACTAGCGGTTTGAGGAAAAGCTCCTAAAGTTGATTTTATTCTGAAACGATGTTTTGCAGTGGACTGCAGCACGAAAATCTGCATTAATCTGAATTATGGATGAACCGATGGACGGTCTAGTCAAAACCTGAGCATTTCAAAAGGTTCTGGTCTGGTTTCTGAACAGAACCTCTGGTCCTCCTGGTCCAGCCGGGTCCAGGATTCAACCGTCTGTGGGAAATCTCCCTCAGCATGACACTGCCACCACCGTGCTGCTCTGTTGGCCTTTGGGGTCAGAGGTCAGACTGGTTCTGGTTCTGTTGGGAAGCAGCAGATGAGGGTCAGACTAAACGAGACATGATGGGGAAATGCCGCTGAGCTGACCTTTGACCTCTAACGGAGAGTTTCAGGAAGTAGTCTGATCCGTTTGGGTTCCAACCTTCATCGTTTGGATCCGTCAAGAGGAACCGAGTTCAGCTGCGTGCGATGAGGAGGCGGTAACCACGGCAACAGTTGGCGGCGTCCTGAGACCTGGAGGAAGTTCTCAAACCTCAAGGTCATGAAAATGTTCCACGCTGCTGCGTTGCAACGGCCCAGTCAAAGTCCAGCTTGTGTGAACAGAACCTGATTTCATTTGGTCGTTTTTCCTCGTTAGCCGGTCGGTCATGCGGAACAGATAAACGGCGTTTAGAGCAGAGCTAATTAAATCAGCAGCAGGATTTACATCCATATCTGGATCTGATGAGACACGGAGGGAAATTCCTCTGGAGGTTTGGATCGCTGCGGCCTTTAATTAGGCCCTTCAGCCAGATGATTAGATGATTAGATTAGCGTCCGCAAGGCCGGCGGCGCGCTCTCAAGCTAACGTCAGAACGCTGCCGACTCCTTCATCGTGTTGGCCTCAGCGGCTCCGTCTGACTCCATCTGATCCGCTTTGATTTATTTAGGAGACGCTTCGCCTCGGCCGCCGCAGTCAGAGACCAGGAGGATCATGGGAAAATATGGCTCAACGCCGTCAAGTCTTAAGAAGGAGACGAGCACAGACCAGTCTGGCACCGAGGCAGGAAGTGAGTCTATCACAAAGCAGCAGTCTTCAGTCAGAGGCTCTTCAGATTCACTGCAAAACGGACTGCTACTGGAGACGCTTCGCAGCATCATCACAAACCACCACGATCTGAGTTCCAGCGTTTAATTTCATCCGAGTTCAGGGAACTGGATGGACAAAGACGTTAGCATTGATGTAAATATGAGCTAAAGCAGAAAGCTAAAGACTAGCTGAACGTTTCTGCTTCGTCGTTAGCAGTGAAGCTAACTGCTGCAGCCTCATGTTGCTGCTGAAGGAAACGCAGCATCAAACAGCTGGCCGCCTTCTCTTCCCGGTCCGGACCATTTTCTGCTTGCGCTCCTCCAGTTTCCTACCAGGAAGCAGCGGCGGCTAATGCTGTTAGCTTCTGGCGCAGCGATTGGGGCTGATGGGAGTTTTTCAGCTTGAAGCAGCTTTTTCTTCCTGCTCAGCCGACATTCCTGAAGATTCCCTGGAGGTTGAGATCTGACAGAAATAGACCTGCTGCTTGTTCACAGTCACATGGGGGCTTTAAGGGGCTGTTTGCCCCTGGGGCAGTTCTTTCAGCTCAATGTGAGAAGATGTTGGGAAGATCCCTGGAGGCGGGGCAGAAAGAATGCTTCATAAAGCAGACATGTGACAAGGCTGCACATGTTCTCCCTCCTGAAGAGGATGCTAACGCTAATGCTAACGCTGAAACACCACAGACACTCACAGGACACGGCTTCACATTTGATTCAGCTTCACATGAACCAAACCAAGCAGACTGAATAAAAACAGGTAATCAGATCTGGCAGAACCAGGAAAAAAAACAATCTGAATAAAATTTGGCCAAAGGCGTCTGTTTCCATGGAAACGGGCTGAAGGCCTGAGAAAGATCCAGAACACCATGGAAAAACAATCAGAATCTGGAGGGTCAAAGGTCAGCGGAGGAATCCTGGAGACCCAAACCAGCAGCTGGGATCAGGAGAACCAGAACATCCACAACCCACATGACCAGACCTCCACCACCGTGCTGCAGGACATGACCTTTGACCCTTCCCAGATTGTTGAGCAGCAGCGGTCACTCTGAGGTCATCGCTGATTTCTGTGCTGATGCTAACAAACGTCTGTCAACAGCAGAGCCGCTGTGGGTCGGATCGGGTCGGCGGTTCCTCCCTGGTGAACCAGCAGTTTCTGGATCTGGTTCCTGTTGGGGAGAATCTGATCTGGTTTGGATTCATGACTCTGGATTAGAGTCTCTAATCTGCCTCTCAGATCCAGCAGGGATTACTCCTGGATTTGTTGCCGCAGCTCTCGAGGACAGGCCCATTGTTGCTGCTCGCATGTTGCTGCGTTGCCATGTGAAGCTCTGCTGACCTCGTTACGGTTCTGTTGACACATCACTGGGTTTTCATCTGCTGTCAGACGGAGCAGCTGGATCAGAGCAGCAGCAGGCAGACGCCACACAGCCAGCTGCTGCAGCGACGTGTTGATCCTGCTGCTGCAGCGACGTGATGATGCTGCAGTGACGTGTTGATGCTGCAGCGACGTGTTGATGCTGCAGCGACGTGTTGATGCTGCAGCGACGTGGTGATGCTGCAGCGACTTGGTGATGCTGCTGCTGGAGCGACGAGGTGATGCTGCTGCTGCAGCGACTTGGTGATGCTGCAGCGACGAGGTGATGCTGCAGCGACGTGGTGATGCTGCAACGACGTGGTGATGCTGCTGCTGCAGCGACGAGGTGATGCTGCAGCGACGAGGTGATGCTGCTGCTGCAGCGACTTGGTGATGCTGCAGCAGAAGGCCGGGGCAACAGAGGAAGTGAATAAACCTCTGAGCTGCAGCTGATCTGGTTTGTTGGTTAATCAGATCCGTCAGCAGGGTTTCCATTCGGTTTCCTGCAGCAGGAGAAGGAAGCCCCCGGCGTGACCTTTGACCCAGAGTCACCACGAGGTCCGGGCGACCTGCAGAGAAGCGGAGCAGCTCCGGTTGGTTTTAACCTGAACTCTCCAGACGTTAGCGGCATAAGCTGATTTGGAGCAGGAAGTTTCTGCACCTGAAGACTAGCAGCTTCCTGCTTCCTGTTTCCTACTTCCTGTTTCCTGCAGAACAAAACATTCATCTGGATTTCACTTCACCTGACCTGGACTGAGCTGGGAACCGTCAGCGGGGAAGAGATGGAGACGAAACCACAAGTAAAGCCTGAAAAACCAAAGAAATCAACTTGACACGTTTCCATGGCAATAGAGTTACAACCAGAACTTCCTGTCTGGCAACGGGTTGAGTTGCTGCTCAGTGGATCCTTAGAAATCTTCCTGAATGAGCAACATGGTAGAGGCAGGAAACCGACCATCCATCCATCCATCCATCCATCCATCCATCCATCCATCCATCATGTTGTTTCTGGACTTATAGTCTAACTACAGTGAGTTGTTGATTTGCCTCTTGGTTTCTATAGGAGTGGAGAACTGGGAGGACTGGGAGGACTGGGAGTGTCTCCTCTTCAGTTCTTTCTTCTCCAGCATTTTGTGTTTTTCTGGTTCAGATCCAGATGATCTACAGAAAGCGTCATGAAGATGGTTTGTGTGGTTTGGGATAGTGTGTGTGTGTGTGTGCTGGTGCAGCAGAGCGTGATGTGTGTAAATCTGCTTGTTTAATGGTCTTCTGGTGTGTGTGTGTGTTCCTCCCTGACCTGTCAGGCTGCATATGCTCAGCCGTCGCTCCAGTGGATAAGAGGATTTCATCTCTCCTGACTCCCAGCTGCTCCATCTGAAGGAACCAACTGCGGCTCAGGTTCTGGTTCAAGTTCTGGTGGCTGGGTCTAATTCCTGGAACCCTCATAGCTTAGTGAACATTGAGGTCAGTAACCAGCTGAGTGGATTACCCTGCAGTGGTAGAAACAGTAGAAATGAGCTGAAAAGCATCTTTGTTGCGCAGTAATTCCTGAAGGTTTCTGTAAACTCTTTTATAAAACAGGATTTATGGAGCAGATTAAAGGTTTGTTTTGGAAATATTAAATGTCCTGATGTGAACTCTGAACTCCACCCAAACCAACATGGCGGCATGAGCAGCTAGCATGCAGCGTTTCCAGAAAGCAGAGGAAGGTTAATCATCTAATTATCAATTCAGATCTATGGTTGAGCAAAAACACAAATTATGAATGTTAATATTTGTGCTGCAGTCAATCTGCTCTGGTTCTCACGTCTCACACCGACAGACGTTCCTGTGGAAACATTCCAGAAATAATCTCTGCTTGTTTGTTTTGCTTGGGGAGCGCTAGCGCCCCCTGTGGGACGTTCAGGCCGGAGGAGGTGATGGTGAGTTTGAGGCTCAGAGGAAATTCGGCCGCCGCTCTGATGCTCTGTGGAGGATTTCTTCTTCTGGTCCTTCAGGATCGTCAGACTTTCCCACAGCCGCCTGGAAGCGTCCTGAGCTCAGTGTGTCTGTTTCAGGTTAGCGGACGGACGGACGGACGGCGGCAGGATGTTGTGGCTGCTGTTCTTTCTGCTTCCTCCGGGGGGCAGCAGCAGTGAGGAAGTCGCTCACAAGGCCAAACTGGACAACGGTGAGTTTCCTGCTGCCCATTGGTCCATGAGCTACACTGCTATGCTATGCTAAGCTATACTATGCTACGCTAGGTTTTAGACCAAAACATTAGCGCTGTAGCAACATGGTGGCTGGAGAAGATGGTCGACATTAAATATTTAACCTTAAGCTCAGGTTGTTTTTCTGAATCTTTCAGTAGCAGCAATGTAGCTGACCTTTGACCTGTTAACAAAAAACAATCAGTTCAAAGCCACAAGAAGCAACTTGTAATAAAAGCCGTAAACATTTTATAGTTTCAAGCTTAAGAAACGTTTTTATTTTGCTGTGTAGCACAAGCTAGTTAGCAGTTAGCATCAAAGTTAAGATTAGACATTTTTAGACGGTTCTATTGGTTCTGTTGGTCCGGTTCTGTGCTGTTGAAGCCGCAGGTCAGTAAAACCTTTCAGGAATTAGAACTTTACATTTTTACTATCAGAGTTTTAAAAGCCGTTTTATACCAGATTTTATTTATTTTGCTCGTCGTGGTTTCAGGTTTTTCCTCAGGGAGCCGGTCGCTATGGCAACAGCAGCAGGAAAACTCGTTTATTTATCGGCTTCATGTTTCATTCATTAAATATCCAGAGAGCCGTACCGGGTCGCACCGGGCCGAGTTCTGCAGAACCCACTGCTGGAGCTTCTGCTGGGCTGCTTCTGTAGATCCTGGTTCTGTAGATCTTGGTTAGGTAGATCCGGTTCTGTAGATCTTGGTTTGGTAGATCCTGGTTCTGTAGATCCTGGTTCTGTAGATCCTGGTTCTGTAGATCCGGTTCTGTAGATCCTGGTTCTGTAGATCCTGGTTCTGTAGATCCTGGTTCTGTAGATCTTGGTTAGGTAGATCCGGTTCGGTAGATCCTGGTTCTGTAGATCCTGGTTCTGTAGATCCTGGTTCTGTAGATCTTGGTTAGGTAGATCCGGTTCTGTAGATCCTGGTTCTGTAGATCTTCGTTTGGTAGATCCTGGTTCTGTAGATCCTGGTTCTGTAGATCATGGTTCTGTAGATCTTGGTTAGGTAGATCCGGTTCTGTAGATCTTGGTTTGGTAGATCCGGTTCTGTAGATCCTGGTTCTGTAGATCCTGGTTCTGTAGATCTTGGTTTGGTAGATCCGGTTCTGTAGATCCTGGTTCTGTAGATCCTGGTTCTGTAGATCCTGGTTAGGTAGATCCGGTTCGGTAGATCCTGGTTCTGTAGATCCTGGTTCTGTAGATCCTGGTTCTGTAGATCTTGGTTAGGTAGATCCGGTTCTGTAGATCCTGGTTCTGTAGATCTTCGTTTGGTAGATCCGGTTCTGTAGATCCTGGTTCTGTAGACCCGGTCCAGCCTGGACTCGGTCTCATTGGTCCAGGTGATCAACATTCAGCAGATCTGAGATCTGATTGGTCGATTCATGTCTGTTTTTTTGCGTGTTGCGTCTTTAAATGTCTTTCTGCTCCGTTGGTTTCTGACCTGGTTCTACTCAGAACCAGTTACCGTCAAATTCCTGATCTGAACCGCAGCCATCTGATTATCTAGTGAAACTACATCTATGCTCCGCATCACAAAGAAAGCCTCCGTTCCTTTGATCATTTCCTGTTTCCTGACCTCTGAGAGGTCAAATCACATCGACTTTTTTCTGGAGACGGACACCATGCTGGATTTTTAGCGCTGTTGGAAGGATGAGTGTTTGAGCTGCGGTGAGGTCAGAGTTCCCAGAATGCTTTGCTCTGCCTGTTGCTGATCTTCTTAAGCTAAACACCAGGCCTTTGTTTGTTCCCTAACGGATTAGCCGCCGCCGCCACATGACTGCAGCGCTGCTCACAAAGGGACCTTCAGACTATTTCCTAATGGTCTCCATGGAAACGATGCATTCACTGCCCCTTAGAAACAGAACCTCTGGGCATTATTGACTTTCACCAAACTTCAGGAAGAATTGTTTTGCGTCGAATGAGTTTTACTCAAATTTAATGTTTTTTTTTCTACATTTGCACAAATATTTTTAAAAGTTGTTTAGCATGAGCTAACAGTCATTTATAGAAGAAAAGCAACCATTTATATTGCTCTAATATTAACATCAATAATCAATACTTTGATTCTTATATGTCTAAGCTAGCCAGCAGGCTAATGTTAGCATTGTTGTAAATGTTTTCCAACACGTTAGCATTTCCTGTAATTGTTGACGTTGACTTTGCCTTCAAACATAGCAGATCGTTAATGTTAGCGGACATGCTAATGTTATACAGCAGGCCATTTATAGATCACAGCTAAAGTAAGCTAATATATAAGCTTCGACCAACATGAGGCAGTGTTAGCTACTGTTATCGTACATGCTGATGCTACCATTTCTGCTAATATTAACATGACGTTATGTTAGCATTTTAGTCAGCGATGGAATGCAAGCTGTTGCTAGCACAGAATATAACTTTAGCAGTTTCATTATGCCTCCAGATTTATTAGTAACACAGTGGTTAATGTATTAGCATATGGTTGACATATGCTAACCAATATTAGCTAACCTTACTGCACTATGCAATGTTTACTTTTGACAGCTTGGGTGCTAACGTTAGTGTGCTTGCACAAGCTGTGTTGGCATGGATACGCTATGTGCTTGCTAATAGCTAAGGTGTTAGCACAGTAAATAGTTTCAGCTACTCCTGCATAGCATCAGATTAGGAGCTTGTTAACTAGCATGTTATCTAATATGAGCATAATGCTTACTGCTAATAGCAACATGCTAATGCTAGCGTCTTGGTACTTTTATTATTTTCCAAACTGAATTTCTGCATAATTCTGATTAGTTGGTTGTAAAGGAAATTCTGGAAGACCAAAATAAAAGCTGAATGTTATGATGTTTCCTCATCGTTTTCTCATTATTTGACTTTGATACAAAATATAAATGGCTAAATTTAAAATGTGTTTGAAGAAGGTTAGAGTAAATGAGTTTTGGTTATACGTTTGTATCTTTCAATTTAATTTGAAAATGAAAGTACATTTTAAAAAGCTTCCTGTTTATTTGAATCTGTGACGGCGTCCTGCTCTGATTTAAATTCTGTGTGGTTGAGGTGGGAACTGATTCAATTAGAAATGGATTTAGTGGAAGCGCAGCGGGAGCCGTGACGGCTGGAATTGATTTCTGCTCATGCGCCGCTGGGCGTTAGCGACCGTTTGGCTGCGGCTGCTGCTGACTCACAATTAGCCGCTGTTATCAGCAGCCGGCTGGTTTCCTGCAAGCTGAACGTTTCTGTCCCTGGAAATGAGAAGTTTAAAACAAACGCAGATAAAATAGTAATGGAAACATCAGCTGCTAGTTTGCGTTCAAATCTAAACTTATTTCAGAAACAAAGTTTGTAGATCTGGCTTGATTTTTATTTTGGACAGTTGAAGTTTGGATGAAAATTTTTATCATCAGATTTTAATATTTTCTGAGCTGCTATCATAGATATTCATGTACAGTTGAATCACATTCGCTGTATTTTAAGGTTTAGGTTCAGATGTCTGTAGAGTTAAAATATTTATAATTTACAAATGTTACTTATTTAGAAATTTTAAAGTGATTTCTGAAACATTTCTATTTGTTTTGTGTCTAATCCTTTGTTAAAACATGTAATATCCATAAAGCCTGTCTGGTTGCATTATTTCTGTCCCGATCGATTGGTTCATGAAGGATTCTCTCTTCTCAAACGTTTCATATTAAACGTTCTCGTTTTCTCCCTGCTCTGAAGAAATTTAACGGCTTTTGTTTCCTGTGAATGGAGGCAGAGAGGCGGCGCTTTCACCCGATCGATATGGAATTAATAATCTGTGACGAGACTTCAGCTGCTGCTTCATCTGCAGAACGGCCTGAAAATGCACAGCCTGCTGAGTTCAGGGTTAAAGGTCAGGGTTAGGCAGAGAAATCTGACATCCTGACCACTTCATGGACCCAGAGGACGTTCTGCTGAGACAGATCGGATTAACCCCAGAGATGCTAAAGCTAACCCCAGAGATGCTAAAGCTAACACTTTAGCTCTGATAAAACCTCCCATGCATCCATCCATCCATCCATCCATCCATCGTCTTCTTCTTATCCGGGGTCGGGTCACGGGGGTAGCAGCTTCAGAAGGGAGGCCCAGACTTCCCTCTCCCCAGCCACTTGTTCCAG
>CAEFZY010028661.1:0-23360 GCA_903066815.1 Brachyrhaphis roseni | reverse complement strand
ATATATATATATATATATATATATAGTTTTCTACTTTGAATGAAAATTGTTGCGGTCCAAACATTTTTTTATACATTAAAATGAATTATAGAAATAAACATCTGAATCTATCTAGTTATCTTTTTTATAACCATGGTAAATAACAAAACAACCTGTTTCTTTCCACAACTTTTGGTAAGCCAGTAGGAGACGACACGACAGAAACCAAACAAGACAACATCCACATCTTGAAAGGCTTCACAGCCTGACCTCATAATGTCGGCTCTTAATGTCTGTAAAAATGATCCAGGTCACTACACTAACACACACCCACTTATCCTCACAACCACACACACGCATACAACTCCCTGAGGCAGCAATGACACAATACACAATACCCCAGATGACCTAATAGGACCACCATCACTTAATCCTCCCTCCTGGACGCATGCTTCAGTGCACAAACACATGCAGAGAGAAAGGAAGGGACATTCGTCCAACCTCTTTGCCCATTACTTTGTTCCTCTCTATTATCATCTACTATTTAAAAAATCCTTGCCAAAGACTTCCAGCTTTACTCAGACCGCCTCAGGGTGTAAGGACAGAATGCTAGCTTGTTTCACCAGGTTTTGGTCCAAGTGGCCACCTGTTCTGGCTGCTACAGCCACAAGCACTACTTGAAATATGATGATCCAGAAAAGTCCCCTGCTCGTCTTATAAATGTGGAGAAATATGACACCCCACTGGCACCGGAGAAGCATAACCACACCTTTGATCTAGCCATGGATCAAGTTCCTTACAAGTCCACAAGTAAACATCTACTGGTCACACTGGTTGGACTTCCATAATCTCGAAAAACAACTAAAATGTGTGGAAACTGCTTTTTTTTTTTTTTTTTTTTAATATACATTTTTATGCCAAACCACTATCACATAATTCACTGAATTATAGATGGTTAGTAAGGCTGTCATCTACCTAAGTAATAGGTAGTAATGGGTCATTGTAATGGATTATTGGACTCAAAATGTTATCATCTGATTTTGTAGCTTCATGTGCCTACTGCACTGCAAGGTCACACTAACAGACTGCAGAAAAACAGCAGCAAGATGGCTAACAAGGGTAGGATAGGTCATAGTTTTCATTCACTTTCAAAGCACCAATCCTTTGCCCTCATGATTATGAACTTAAAAAAATCTATTTTTACATACCTTAATCAGAAGCAAATTTTATAGATCTCAAAACATTGAAAATAGGATAAGCCAGGTTGGAAATACTTAATATCTCTTTGGCGTAGATTTGATATTTGACATAATATGTGTATGAAATTGTAAGACAGTTCACTGCCCCCTGACTGTTATCAGCATGTGATATACAATGGTGTCCAATTGTCAGCTTAATTGAAAACATAATATGTTTTTTTCTGTTTATCCTTTTTCTGGCTCTAAACAGATACATTTTAATCCATTAGACCCATTTTTAAAACGACACATGCATGTGTGTGGGCTTGTTCATGGATTATTTCTTCACAATTTCAAATCTGACTGATAATCTATTAACATATGGCTGCTGGTAAAATCTGCTATTTGGAGAGTATGCACAAACAAATGTTAAAATTGTACATAAGCAGACATAACATGGATGTGTTGTTTCACTTTGAAATGCAGCAATAATATATTGTCATCTTGAATACTCCTACTATAGCATATCATAAAAACAACAATCTCAATTGAAACTAGTCTAATAGGTACAAGCGATCATTAGATTTTTATCCATAGTATACCGCAACAATAAAATATAACAAAGAAAAATGCTAAATAAGAGTCGGACATGAGTAAATATGGAGCATTAATTGATTTAACAACATCTGACAGCTTTATGTGAGTTAAAATGCTCATAAAATTTACCTTCTGAGATATCTAGAATATTAAGCTATAATTATCACAATTTAGGGCTTTTATTTCCACAACATATATAAACAATGACAGTGTGTTCTTACGTTTAGCTGCCAACCTCAGGCACTGTGTCTTGGTTTCCTGGAAAAAACCCACAAAGAGCATTTTTCAGTATCCTGCAACAAACTGTTAAGAAGACAATGCAATATTGACCATATTCATATTGTGAGCTCCATGCTATGATTTCAAGTCATTGCTTATACAGAATGTCTAAATTGGAGCTTATTAGAGCATCTCTTCACCTCTGCAACTAAAATACATTTAATTGTAACAGCTTCCAGGTGTGAAGCTGAAGTTTCGTTTTCATACAATATCAATAAATGTGTATTTACCCTCTCTGTGCTGCTAACTGCTTGAAGGTAGATGTTGTAGTTCTTCCTTGGAGCCAGTGGGGGATTCCAGAATCCCTGTACAGCATGAGATGCAACTTTACTTCAGGCAGTACAGTCACTTTATTTATCAAATGCAAGTCTTTAGATCAGAAACCGTAATTGTTACACCTTTATTATTACAATGTTTTGAAGATGTAATTAATCTCCCATTCGGTAAATTAGTTAGCGTTGCTTAAACAGTTTAACAAACAAAAACAAACACAATGTCATTAGAAATATGTCTGTTCCATCAGTGCAACTTGTTCCCTATCCCCTGCCTCAATCCCCTTACTTGTGTTCCAGGATGTGTAAAGTCAGAACAGCTATGTCAAAGCAGAACCCCACCAGCCACAATCAGTTGCACAATCAGCAACTACACACATGTTCAGCCAGGTCTTTAACTAAATTCAGCAGGAATGATCTGATGGTTAAGGCCAGGTGTGTGACCTGTGATTGTGGCAATTTTCATCCACCATCCCTGCATCCTGCACTCTCTAATACTTGCAGGACCTCCCTAAAACATCCTTGAAACTTGGCTTTACTCCCTTGGTTAAAAACCCTACTCCACTCATCACAGCACCATGCTCAGCCTCACCTAGTCTCAAAGTAAAAAAACTGAACTTCTTTCTTAGTTAGCTTGGTTGAAATAAATTATCTATCACTATTCCAGTTTCCATTTTCATTTTCTGACTGAAGATACCCATCTAATGTTAAATAAGTGGCTACACTCTCAATGAATAATCTAGCTAAACATAGTAATCACATGCAGTGAATTTTATTATATTGCATAAATCATGATCCAACTTAATTTCACCATTTATTTAGTTGGTACTATTGCTTTACAAACCAATGATACAGTTTTCTTCAGCTTTGTATCATTTTCTTTGATAATTTTAAGTTTCTATATTGTTATTGAAATATAATTTTAATGTCAAACATTTTTGAAGAACACTTGCCTGGTAAGTCTTGTTGTCTCCCACAGTAAAGGGGAGAGGCTCAGGCAGGTTGCTGGGTGACAGCTGGGCAGCATAGTAATATGGAGAACCACCACTTGATGCGCTGTGGTAGGAAACTGGAACCTGGGAGTTATTAAGGGTGATTTGTCAATACATGTGATTGATACATGATTCATAGCACAACTTTAATATTTTTAGTACATAATATACCATAGCAGAGTTTGTTAATTAATGTAAGAATACAAACATTTGCATCAAAGTGTTGTGCTTCATATAATAAATAATGCAAATGGATCTGCTTACTTGAGAAAAATTGCCTGAGGTTTAAATTAAATTTTCTGGTAATGAGTTCCACATAATGTTCGCTAGCACACAAGTAAATGCATATGTGGCTTGTTAAATCTAAGCAGAGATGTATATCTGTCACCTCATAACAATCAGATGAAGCCTGGCGACGTGACCGCTGAGGATTTACTTCCTCCACCACAATCTGGTATGCACTATACACAGAGAAAAAGAAAGCAATTACAGTAATAATTATAGCTTTTTTTTCAATACTCATATGCCAAAAGCAAGAAATACAGCATGTATGAAAATGATACCTTATAGGTGCACCCTTAGCTTGTGCAGGTTTGAGCAGGACAGTGATAGTTGTTGCAGTTTCATTAAGAAATGCCTCTGACACATCATACTCATCTATCGTTGGGGCTAAGAGAGAAATAGCAGTAGCATCATATAGCAGTTATGGTGTTAAAGACATTTGTTTTGTTTGAAATCTCTCTTCTACCTGAGATATTCGTAGTCACATTAAGTGTGGATGCAGGCCCGAAACCTTTGGAGGTCGATGCTCGTATAGAGAGCTGATACGTAACACCTGGGTGGAGTTGGGCAAATGTGTAGTGGGTGGCATTTGAAGGTAATGACACCATGAGTCCTGGGCGCTGCAGAGGTACTGAAGGGTCAAATGAGCGTACACCACTGTAGCTGATCTGAAGAGATACAGTGGCACATAAACCAGTTTTTAATATTTATGAGGTAGTGCATGTTACAAATTTAGATACTTCAACTGCTTCCAGAAAGGACACTACCTCGTATTGTGTTATAACTCCGTTGGGCTCAGCTGGTTCCTTCCAGTAAAGGATTATTGTCTCTTCAGATGGAGTGGCTCTAAGTGACTGACTGGGAACGGGACCTGGAACTGTTGACCCAAACAGAGAGACACAATCTGTAAATGCTAATAAAACCAGCAGTAAAATTCTGCTCTGCAAATGAGGAAGCTGGGACCAAACTGAAACATAAACAGGAAGACAAACAGATGAGCATCGTAAAATGTTATGCGTTTGTTTTTTTATTTAGAAAAAAAAAAGATGCTGACTGAAAATTAATATAAACAACCACATTTTAAAAAGCAAATTCCAACTATCAAATGTTTTTTACCATCTTCATCAGTCTGAATAATGGTTTCATCACTCTCCTTCCTTCCCTCTGGATTGGTCAGGATCATCTTCAAGCTAACATTAGTGTAAGGGGGCAGGCTTCCCACCAGGTGACGAGGTGCTGAGAAAGGAAAACAAAGAGAACTAATAATTATATTGTCGAACAACAACCTATTTCAAGCTCATATAATTGTCCCTTTCAGACCTAAAAGGTGCAGATTTAAAAGCAGTGTTGTATCTGTGTGAGAAGCAAATACATGTTTGCAGCAGGTATTTTACGTCTTGACTATAGAGAATGGCTGAGTTCACAAGGACTTTTGTGCTGCTGATGCCTCAAAATAAATCACAAACATATTCAACTTTCAAACACAGACTCCGTGCCACGAATTAAAAAAAGGCAGCAAAGACTTTTGTTGTAAATCTTAGGAACCAAAGAGTGGTCTGGCATTTGTGCATGGAAATAAAACTCATTGAGAAATAAATCATCAGAATAATTGGATATTACAGTTCTGTCAGATTAATCAATGGAAAAAAAATCAATAGATCTCCTGACCATTTAGAGGGAACATAAATAATTCTTCAAATTACATTGGTCTACTAATGTAGAATGACACCTGCAATACACATGATGATTTAACTGAAATATTTAAATATTGTGCATAGTTTATGTCTAAAACAATGACCCTAAGACTTGCAATATCCACTTTGGAACACATTATTAAAACAAAATGTTCTCACTATATCTCTTGGACATACTTTTTAGCAATAAACAGAGATGCTTTCTTATCTAGACTTTTTACTAAATATACCTATACTTTTTACTAGTTTGCTTCACAGAGCTTAAAACAAGAAATCCTGACACATCAACATTTTTTTTCACTGAACAATCACCTGATTCCTTTATAAGCATTACCTTTAGGATCCATATCCAAGCAGTCAGCTTTGCTGTGGTTGTCGGCGGTCATGTAATGGTAGCAAATGGTGACATTAAAGGTGTGACAGCGAGTGATGTTGTAACCCAGGGACTCCCAGTCCACCGCAATCAAACGAGCCCTGGTCTCAGCAATCTTCAGCCTCTTGGGTGTACGCATGGGTTCTGCAAAAAAGAAAGGAAGGAAGAAAGGTAAACCAAAAAGGTGTTAGAAATCGCTGATATTTCATCTAAAAAAACACAGTTGCATTACAAGAATATAAAAAAATAGTAACTGTGTGTGTTGTCTTAAAAAACATCTTTGTAACTTTGTTTTTTATATGAACAATTGCATTGAAACTTTTAAAAGAAACTCTAAAAATCCTCAGGCTTTCTTTTCTGTGCAGTATGTGATTCAAGTAAATGTTCTTTTTGTTGCCAAAAACAACTAGGAGTGGAGGGCCAACATTTCCCAATGATGACGCATCTAGGTTTGAACAAACACTCATTTCTCTGTGCTGTCTCTCAACTATTTCTCAAATGCAATATCTTCTGTGAGCCATATCTTTGGTTTCCATCCTTAATGTAGATTCAGACTGCTATTGTCAATATAATCTACTTTCCTTCGTCACTGCCCAAGGCTTTAATTACCTTAACTGGCTCATTTAACTGGATCAATAACCCCCCAGTCCTAACACACGCACGCACACACACGCACACACACGCATGCATACAGCACACTTGGAGAAGGGAGTAGAAACTCAAACTCTGTTGATTTATCACTCTTGAGTCCACTTCATGCCAAGCAGTTTATTTACAGGGACGACTATCAGCTTTTGTTTTTCCTGAGATTCAACTACTTTGCCTATATACGAACAAGGCTGAAATCTTAAGGAAATGTCAACGACTGCCAAAGACTTATGAATCTAAGTTTGAGAAGTAGAAAAGATATCATGCTGCAAGAAGCATGTAATTAGCTTTGACAAAGTAACAATGGAAAGCCTTTCTCTCAGACAGAAGTGACCACTTGATCAGCAGGCATAAAGTATGATGAAATCTGCAGAAGAGCATGTCAAAAAGAAATGCAAGGATTATCTTCTGAGTTTACAGTGACTCAAGCAAAACAACTGTACTCACACTGCTGTGTGAATATAATCTGTTTTCTCTATTGCTTAGAAAGTGTTTTTGTCTATTATGTAAATATTTGCTGCAGAACTGCTAAATAAGGACCAGTTTTGCAAATTTGTCCCTTTTATTTCTCACATGGGTTTTTATAGTCAAAGTTCAAGGATGTTGAAGCTACAAGTGGATAAGTCAAATATTTGGTTGTTGCGTGTATTAACCCACACAATTCATTACACTCTCCCCCAACATCAGGTTATTGAATCACTTGTCTTTCAAGTGCATCACGCAAACAAAGAGGATTGACGAGAGTACATTTCTGAGAAAAATCTAATTTCACCAGGAACTTACAAGAAGTTTTCCCCGCCAGTATTAAGACAGATTTGCTGGAAGACCTGGATTTGCTTAAGGGGTCAGTTCCTTCTGTCTGTGAAAACTATAGGCACAGAAAAGAATTACGCTCCAAATAATGCTGAAATAAACTATTTTAGACAGAAATTTCTTGTGTGGTGATATGACTTTCTGGCCATTACTTTGATAATGGTAGCATCTTTAATTCTGCTTATGTTAGCGCTGTGTGCTCACTTTTGAGGACATAACCAAACTGTGAGTTTTGAATAGTATCAGAACATCAACTTTTTGGCAAAAAATTGCCGTTTTTGTCTTGGAGAACACATGATTCCAATCCATTCAGTGATGTTTCTGTGCTGCCAGATAATCATGCCTCTGCTATCAAACTAAAAATCTGGCCGAACGCAGTGAAGTGGAACACTCTGTTACCTGGAGGGGGGTGGTGTGTGAAGTGTCTCAGTTGCATTTAAAGAGACCACACCAAAGCGAGTTGTTCTGAAACCCAGAACAGGGGTAAAAGAGGCGCCTGTGGAGCTACCACAACAAGAAATTCAGACTAAAGCAGTGAGGTTCCACTTTATGTAAACCACAACTGAATGATTTAAATGGGAAAAGGAAGACTTTAAAAGCATATGTCCACATTAAACAACATGCATGTTTTTGGAGCGTGGGAGGAAGCCAGAGTAACCAAGGATCTTAAAGTATGACTAAAATCTCAAAATTAGAACATGAAATGTTAACAGAGATCAGCTGCAATACAATCATAGTTATGTTTATTTTTAATCTTTCTGATTTCTAAAGGAAATAAAAATACATCTGTTAAATGCAGAACTCATAAAACCTTTCGTTTCGTATGACAAATTACTCTTAGTGTAATTTTACACAATAAGTGGCTGTGAAGAAAGCCAGTTGAATACTCTGGCTGTTCTGTTGATTGAAATATTTCAAATCACTGGTAAATTTGATAAACTAATAACTTATATCCATTCAAATAAGACAGATCAGTTGGGTTACAATTGACTTAATGTAATTGAAGACTCTTTAAATTTCCCTTCTTGTAATTCTCGTTCGATAAGTTATAAGTTTTTTGAGAACTTATAAATGAAAACAGTTCACAATAAAAGTAATTTTTAAAACTCTTCCTTGTCTTGGCCAGTCTTTTTTTTTTTACCTCCTTTCAGAGGAGACAGCACAAGGACACAAACTAGTTGTTTCCTCTTGACAACCTATTATCTACCTGTCACTCACACACACTGCCTCTGAAACTGGCTGTACACACTCTTGCACTCAGTTATTACCCAAATACACACTCACACTTAAGGTTGCGACAAAAATAAAGATTAAATCAAGGAAGGTAGGTTTGGGTGTGTGTGCGTGGGGGGGTGTGCTCACCTCTCTTAAAGCTCACCATAAGAATTTATTGTCAAGGGCAAGCACAAATCTTTCAAAGCTCCAACCACACACACACCAAGAGTACATTACAATAATGATAGGGTTGCTACACTATTTCAATAGAAATATTTTACCAATAAAATGATAAGAAATGGAAAAAATATTAAAAGGAGACAAAAGGTTATGCAGGCAATTCTCTGCCGAGCAAATATTATTCATGTACTGTGTGTGCACTATTGGGTGCTAATGGCGGAAAGGGTCATAGCATTTCATTTTGGCTTCAACCAGTTATTGGATGGGTGACATTTAAATACAGCAAGAGGGAAAACTCCTGCTTTCTCCACCTGCCTCACTCTATTTCTGTCTTCTACTCATTTGTCTCGGGTCTTTTTTCTGTCTGTGTCTGTTAAAATCAATACCTGTGATCATTCCCATAAACAGCACTGCTGAAACACACACACATACACCCCCACACACACACCCGCACATCAAGCAATGTAATAAGTAGTATTGATCTTTTTTGGTCTCTTGATGCCATTGCTGCATCAAGAGATGAGATGGTGTCCATCTCACTCCCTACAGTGAGATGGTCACCAGCAAGGAATTAAAACAAAATATGAGCAGATGCTTGTGTCATGCAAACACACACATATATACCTACATACAAACAAACAAAAAAATACTTGTCTATTACTTTTAGAAGTTGAATCCCATCCATTCTTTTAATTCACTTTGCAGCTACAACATACTTTGCATTGGTCTTACACGCACAATCCTAATGAAATACATTAACGTTTGAAATTGTGGCTTGATAAAAAGGGAAAATGTTAAAGAGGCATTGATATTTTTGCAAAGTATTGTATGTATCCACAACCCACACACTCATTTCAAAACCCATTTCTCATCCTAACCCATAATGCACTGCTGCTTATCTCTGTTTACTGTAGGTGGTAAAAGCAGGCAGAAAGGTGAGCAAAAAAATGGACAGACAGACAGCAAGAAAGGAGGAGAGAAAAGAGAAAAGAAAGCGATAGAATGAAGTGAAACTGTGGATGGACTGAGGGACAGATAAAAGGAGCAGAGCGCAGAAGATGAGAAACGGGGAGAGAGAGGTGGAATGGGTGAGAGACGATAACTAGTTTGGAAGGTGGCCAAAGTCAAATGGGACCAAATCCAAAGGCAAACCACAGAGCATGCCTTGTCCCTTTCCCCTCCTCCTGTAGACTGACAAATGGCTGGATTCATGTTGAAACTAAAAGGCTTTGTTCTTCACAGATGGAGCTTTGAAAACAACAACAATACCAATAAACACTAACAATAACTCCAAGGACTGAAAGCTTCATATCAGCAGAATCCAGAGGTGGGAATTAAAGCATGGAAAACAAAAGCAAAGGAAATGAAACTAAATGAAATTAAACTACGCAAATGGGAACACAACCATGCCTCTCAAATTGAAACAACAGAAAGCCAACAAATAAACAGCTACACTGTCAAACTAAACAGAATATAGGGAAGATCAAGGAAAACGCAGAAAAGAAAGAACAGGCGGAGAGAATGGACAGGAAGGGGGCGAAAAAGAAAAGGTTGAGAGAAAATGTTGCTAAATCCAAGTTAATCTGTCCAATTAGTTCCTGGTAATCCTTTCACTGTCATGAGGAAGACAAATGAAACTGACTGCATCCAATCAGTCTCTGCATGTCGGGTGGATGTTTGTGTGCACCGAGTGTTTTTCAGTTGGATGCTAAATAAAATATGATTTTAACTTGGTACCACAAAAGTTAAAATTGAAAACATAAACTACAGCTCTGTCCAGAAATTATTTTTCTACAAACAAACGACAAAATTAAGACTTTGTTTGTTTGTTTCTTAGATTTCTTTTTTTTGTTTGTTTGCTTTTCCATCATTCTCAAGGTTAGGTATTATTGATGAGTAAATAGATTTGGCATATTCAAATGGGCAATTTGAGGTGTATAATAATGATTGTATTTACAATGTTGGAACTGAGAAATATTACTATTAGTGCAAATT
Organism: Brachyrhaphis roseni; assembly: GCA_903066815.1. Classification (NCBI taxonomy): domain Eukaryota; kingdom Metazoa; phylum Chordata; class Actinopteri; order Cyprinodontiformes; family Poeciliidae; genus Brachyrhaphis; species Brachyrhaphis roseni. The sequence goes on along the minus strand of CAEFZY010028661.1, from coordinate 12,863 downwards.
TTACAGTAGTTGTCACAAAGACACTCCCCCGTTAGATTTGTTTTGAAGCATGATCATTGAGTTCTGCTTTACACTAATAGCTGCTTAGGTGTTGGAAAAAGGCACAAATATGGCCTGATTTTCTGTTCTTGGTCTAAAAATGTATATTTTTCCTTTTTCCATAAATTCAAATAATGCAGGTTGTACAACATGCATCATGTTAGGTCTCCACAATATATTGAGAAGATATGGTCTTCAAAACACCAATATGTGCAATATTTATAGACATTTTAAGAGTGCAATAATTTTTTCACGTTTACAGAAAAATTGACCCAGTTGGACCGAGTCCTACCGCAACAGATGCTCACATTGAGCACAAATGACATTGCCCAAAATGCTAAGGGACACAGACTGTAGGAAGAAAAAGAGAAAATAGGCAAAATTTAAAACTGATACCGGCTATATTTACCAATATTATCGCCATTACAAAATGTTCTCCTATTGTTCAGCAATATATCAAATGATGTTGCATATGTGCCATCTTGTTTCGTTTCTTGTGTATGTGTAAATGTGTCTTTAATCTGACCATAACCAAGAGGTTTTATCAAAAAAAACAAAAAAAACAAAAAGAAAAACAGTCAGGCTTTGGACTAAAAGCCACTAAATCATTTTCTCGACTGGCACAAACACACACACTGCACATGGATTGAATGCTCTTCACATCAAGTTGATTATTTTTCACTCTTCAGACAAGAGCAATATATTACCAAAGAAGAAAAATCGAGAGAAAAGTCAGCGTGTAGTGAAGGATAGACCATCAAAAAGGGGTAAAGAGAGAAAACTAAGAAACGAATGTGATGAAAATAGATTTAAACACGAAAAAGAAGAGGAAGGGATCGCTTATCACATCAACTGCTCAGCAGAATGTCTGATATCTCCGCAGGATTTTATTAACTTTATTGGTTTTTAATTAAACAGTCTTTCATACAGTGGCATGTTGAGCCTTTTGCCTGACAATTGGGCACAAGTTTGTCTGTAAAAGTGTGTTCCAGTGTCTTCAACATATAAAAGATCATATTCTGCAAACTACAGGTGGCGGGATCAGACAAACGTAACCAAACAGAAAAGCAAAGGAATCATTACCATTTAAATAACATTTCTGGTCCGTGTCTGTGTGTCTCATAACTAACACAAACGTACTTAATAAAATTCTGAAGGTGTACATGAATTTGCATGTGTGCGAGTATAACCTTAGAGATGAAGTAAAAAAAAAAAGATATATTTTTAATAAAAATAGCATAAGCAGAGCTCAGCGATAATATTCACTTAGCAACACTATAGCCTGATAACTATGTTTACTGCATACTCATTTAAAGTATAAACAAGTGAGACTCGTTTGTGTACAACATTTAAATTTCATGCACCCTGGCAAAAAGCAAAGCGGTCCACATATATTTTTAAACTGGGTGATGGAGCTAAAAATGTGCTTTTAATGATAAGGAGCTTTATTATGTGTTTATTTTGCTTCCTAGCTGAGAGTTAAATGAGAATGCAGCAAAGAGTGTAAATGAGAAGGTACAGCCAGAAGCTGGATAGCTTAGCTTAAAGGCTAAAACAATGGGGAATAAATGATAAAAAAAATCTCAGTTTCATTAGCTACATGTGGAGAGTCGTGGTAGTTATTGCACCCTGCCAAGTAAGTGTTTGCAACATTAGCTGTCATAAAACCACAATGTGTCATACTGGAATAGATATATAGTATATCATGTTACAACTACAAATTTTAATGGAATTAAAATTTTATTCCGATAGACCAATGCAAAACATTTGCAGAATTGTTAAGTGTAAAGTACATGAGGGATACTTTTACAAACTTGTGAAAATAATCTTAAAGTATGGCATAAAATAATGCTTTATAGAAAGGCTATTTTGCAAAATGAAGCATCTAATGTGAGACTTAAGTTGTATGTCTCTAGAGCAAGTTTAAGATTTTTTTATGTTGTATCTTGTGTGGTGGTGTTATGATTTGTCCCATGGTGTTTGTCTACCTGCTTGTTATTATCTACTTGGTGATATGAACACAGAGGTATGTGAAAAAGAATTTCCCCTTCAGGACACTAAAGTCTAAAAAAGTAAACTTCCACTCCATTATAAAGTCTTTTGCAGCCTCTCTCAGTTTGCCTTCCATGGTTGGTCTGCATTTGATTACATCTATAGTCTGACCAATTCTTATCAATTTTTTAATGTCTGGTTGAAGAAAAGCATCCCCCCAGAATGATATTTCCATCACAATGTTTCAACTTTAGTTTAATGAGTAATTTTATTTTTATTAATTTGCATGTAGGTAAAAAATAAAAATAAAAAAAAGTTTTTATCTCCTCTGAGAAGAGTGTTGTCTTCTATATGTTTGTGTTAGCAATTTGTGGATGTGGTTGCATCTCCTTTAGCTATCTGCAAATAGTACTTCTTAGGGCTTTCTTTAAGCAATTAGTTTATTCTGCTTCTCTAAAGGTTAGATTTAGAAAAATATGACTAGAAGTTATCCTGTCAACAGAGTTTCCACCCGTGCTGTGGATCGCTACAGCTCCTCTGGCATAACCAAAGGTTCTCTGCTGTGTGTCTCATTAACGCTCCTCGTCATGCCTCTGAGTTTAGATAAATATCTTGATAGGTTTGAAGATGCACCAAGCTATTTTATTGGTGCATCCATCTTTTTTCAGAAGATGGATTCCAGGGTGAGCTGATATCAAAATCGCTAAGCATCAACAAAAGTCCTTCCTTATTGATTATCACTAGAATAAGAAGTCAGATCTTATTTAAATTAAGATTTGACTTTATTCTGTCCCAGCACATTGTTGAAATTACAATAAATCTGTGTCTTTAATGCGGAAATGTTCCACTTGGAAGACTGGTAAGAAGATTAATTTCCTCTTCCTGTTAAACAGGAAACTACTCAATAGATGAGTCGCCTGAACAAGTCTATGACTTCCTCTTTGTCAATAAACAAGAACAGATGCACACACTCTCATTCAAATTCATTCACCAACTCACACACACACACACACACACACACACAGAGGGGTTGGCAGACATCAGTCAGGCCCTGTGGTTATGAGTTTTCATCTCTTTCATTTTCATTCCCCAGTTTCATCATTCTCTCGCCTCCCGCTCTCTTGCCCCACTCTGATTCTCTTTTCTCTTTCTTTCCCAGCCTTATTGTTTTTCATCATATCTCCATTGCTCTCTTTTTCTGTTTTTCATTCAAACTCATTGCTTTTATTTCTGTCTCTTTCTCTTTCATATCAACCTATTTTTTTACCCATGCTGTCTCTCTCCCCCAGGCTAGCTGTGTTTATATTTCAGTCGTTTATTTCTACAAATGTCAGACAGTGTTTCTGCCCTCCGTCTATTGATCCACAGAGAGCGAAGGAGATGAGGAGAGGGAGGCACAGAGAAAGGGTGGAAAGCCAATGACTATGAAAGAAGGGGGGATATATAGAGGGAGGAGCTGCTAAAATAAGTAAAAACATAAAAAAAACAGTGCAGGAGTGAAAGAAGAAAAATTTTATCTTTTATCTGAGCAACCATATTCTGAGTTTGACTTTACCGTCCTTCTCCTCTCCTCTTAAATTTAGCCTCTCACTACACACTCCATACTCTGCATGCATACTCTCTGTTCAAATATCTCTTTCCCTCAAAAAATTCAGATTCCGAAACAAAGGGCAACAGTTGATAGAGTCAATAAAAACCTAGATATAAGAAACACCAGGAACAAATATTTACAAGAAAACCAAGATAAAGTCAATTTTTTTGAGAATTTTCATGCATAAAGCTTTTAGCTTACCATGATATTTTTGTCTTACCTGCACATTTGGTGCGAGTAATGAGAGGTGGTCCTGGTTTTCCTGTCCCTCCCTCTCCTGGTCTCGTTAGTAATACTCTGATCTCATACTCTGTATCTGGGTCCAGGTGCCATAACTTGTAGTTGGGAGAATTCACTGCATGAGTCTCAGTCCAGGTGCCTGATGTCATCCGGTATTCAACCTGAAGAAAATAATAAAGCTTAAAACATTAGTTCAAAAAATTGTATTCCTTTCTCAAAGAAAATATTAGTGTTTCAAAACTTATTACACGAACTTCTGTTAAATGCTAATACAGCTTTATTTACATACATAGGTACAAGTGAAGGCTTTAAAATGATGGATTTTCTCATAAAGAAAACACACCTCTTTAAGTATAATGGGTCCATCACCAAATATGGAATTAGCATTGAGCTGAATCAGCAGGTATGTAGGGCCGACACCAAGCAGCTGGGGTGGAGCAATAGGGTGAGGGGGCTCTGAGGAGAAAACAAAAGAACAGCAGGAAGTTTAAATGTGTTTCCAAAGACGGATTACAGATTATAAACCAATATTGCAACTTTATGATATAAAACATCAAAACTAATAATCATTTCTTCAACTGATTATTATTATTTCAAATTGCATACATTAAACTGCCAATGAAATAACTTGTGTGTCAAGAACTCAATACTGTTGGAATACCTTGACCTTGCAAGACAGCGATGGATACTTGTCATTTCTGTTCTGGTACATCCTCTGATAAATTTCAAATCAAGAAGCTTTGCTACATTCAAACCTGACATGCCTGCTTATCCCTACACCAGCATCTACCTGCAGGCTCTGATTTATGGGAATGATATTTACCCTTCACTTCCCAATATCTCTGCACAAATGCATTCTGCAAGGAGTGAGGAGGTCAGAGCCTAGAGGCCATAATGTATGTTTACTTGTGAGATTGTTGTTGGGATATGTGCACTCATTCAAGCAGGAAACCGGAATGTTAAATTGGAATCAGATTGTGAGGAGAAATTTCTGAAGCAGGCTATTCCTCTTTAGCTTTATCTCATTATTTATACAAATTTCACAACATGAATGTCTCAAAAATTTGAGAAGTATCAGTATTGCAATGACTTCCCTTTCACTAATTGCATAAATCACACAGTGCGTATACGTCACTGTTTCTAGTTAATAAATTGTGTTTATTTTTATATGAAAATGACTGTGATGATCTGATCAGTGCAAAGTGTGACACTTGTGTGACTGACAGATTAATCTGCATGACACATAGTCATACATACATCAATACATGCATTAATCACTCCAGCCGTGCATGGACTGCAACCTGCCAAGCAAACCGTAAATCACAGAGATTTATCTCCAAGACACATCCTCATGCAGGAAATGTTACTTTCTGTATGAGGACAGGAAAAGGTCCTATTTTTTTAAATTCCATGTCAGATACATCAAAGTTATCAAAATTAAATATGAGCACCTGGTGTTACTTTGTGCGTTTGCTCCAATATTAGTCATATTTTGTATTGTTGACACCTCCTTTTTTCTTGTATGAGTGTGTGTTGGCATTTTTTGTGTGCTGAATGTGGCTGTCAGCAGGGTTCATGCTGGGAAGAGGCTTTTTTAGAACAGATAAAATAGTGAAGTCTGACAGCACATGCACATGTGCACCCCTGCACACAAATGTGTACAAACACACACACGCAGGCGGATGGAGCTGAATCCAGATAATGAACGTCGAAGTGACTTCAGAAAACCAACAACGTCAACAATATGTCAACTAGCAACACTATCAAGTAAACAAAGTAAACAACTAGATGATTGAGGATAAGATAAAGAATTGAAGTGAATACTGAATGATGCATATTTTTAAGAAACGGGGTTCTTGCTTGTTTTTAGCTTGGATATTAAGCGAAATACACAAACATTATAAAGTGTCCCACTTTAAAGTCTATTAAATATATAAATGATAAATAACTAATATTACCTAACTGGGTCATTAAGTAACTCTTGAGGGAAAAAACAAAAGCTGGTTTGAAATTAAAATTTTCTCTTTTTCTATTCAGTCCCTTCTCATTTGTACAGTTGACCTAAAAAAATCAACAAATCATCAGTAGCATAATTTGCAATATCTCATGGTGGGTTTGTTGACACAAAGTTTTATATAATTAATCACATGTGTGAACTGTCTAATCATTTTTCAAGTTTTTGTGTCGAATATAAATAATAATGACAAAACTGATGAACATGGGGAAAACCTCAAATGAGTTTATCAATCCTGACCTAATCTATAAAATGAAAGATTGTCTTTCATCCTATTCCAGAAAACTTAGCAAGAAAATATATATATTTATATATGTACAAATTTGCAAGAGGACACAGCACTATAAGCTTTATAAAGTGATGTTAAACATGATTACACACCAAAAAACATAAAGTAAGAGGGTATGCAAAAAAAAATCATTTGTGACTCGGACACAGGAGGCACGTTGTACTTTGTTGACCATCATCAGCAACCTTGTCAATAAGGTTTAGCTTTCCCAAACCACTGCTAACATCACCAGAAAACTCGCTGCAGGACATCTGACCCGGGAAAAAGTGAACATAGGATTGTGTAAGTGTTGCAACAACAGCAAACCGTGTTAGAAGGCTTTCTATAATGCCTGAAGCTCCAACTGTCACTGCTTCTTGAAAAAGAAAGAAAGAAACTATGGTTCTTGTGCATCTGTGCGCATGATTTGAGTAGAAGACTTTTCGAAGAAATAATTTAGTGATTTGGAAGAAATGGACATTCTTAACTCATTCTTAGCTCGTGATCATATGTCAAGGTTTGTTATATGAAAATCAACACAGCAAACGTGTTCATCCTCGTTCACTTGTGTGACAGTAATACTGCAAGAGATTTTTAGGCCATCAGTTGTGCGTAATGCAAGCTGGCATGGTGATGTGTGTATGCGTGTGTTCATGTGTGTGGGTAAACTACAAGCTAACATGATGATGCACTCTGTCACAGTGGGAACCAGAGGGCACGGCTTTATTAGACCTACCCTCTGACCAAACTTAAAGTGACACACATATACATACACACACTACAATACACAGTCGGACTCCCTTGTACTTTTCATGCTGTTTATCTGCAATAAAACTTGGAATGGCAGGACTGCGGCTTGCCATCATTCATCCATCTGTGTTGGAACTGTAGGCTTAGGGCTACTGGACAACAATACAGTTTTTGTTCATGCTGAAATATATCTGTGTCACTGTAGTTTAAAACGTGCCTCAAGATATTTTACCCATTTTATAATCTTTTATTGCTTCATATCAAAATTCTGGATAGTGGGCTACCAAACAAGATTAATTAAATGTTATTACATTGAATGGCGATGGTAAAAATTAAGGACGTATGGAATTGCAATGTTACTGTGGAAAACTATTGTTATTACAATGTGTCCACCACCTTGTGAACTTAAGTGTCTTGGTTACTAAGATCTATTTCACATGTGGGAATAAATATAGAAAGTCCATCAAATTGCTATAATATATCTCTGGCAGGTGGGATTGAAGGCATAACACCTCAAATATTGTAGACTACCAAATATTGCATCCAGACTGTTCTTTGCTAATGTGATATTATTGCATATATTATTGCTGTCATAATGATTTTTGGTTTAATATATATTTAATTAGCCATTCTTCATAGACATGTTGCAGATGCTGGATCATCTCTGTGTCACAAGCGTGATATTAACTAATTTAATACAATTATCAGGCTTGAAACCTGGTTGAGAGTTCTAATGTCAAATCTTTAAAACACACAATTTTTGCACAAGATTTTGCTTCTCTATTTTCTTCTTCTTCATATTCTTATCTTGAACATGACTCTTCAAGTAATACCCCACTTTGCAGCACTATCACTGGCCTCAATTTCATAATAAATACATTTTAACGAGCAAAATGTTCAAAGAAACATTTTTTACCATTTCAACTCGAATATGTCCATATTCATGGCCGTCGTCGTCCTGCAGGAGCCTTAAATCTCCAACATGCACGTGTTTTAAGAAAATAAACATATTCCCTGTTTCTTTGATTTCTATCTGGCTCTCATCCCCCATCTCATCCCCAGCCTGATATTTTTGATTTCTAATAAATAAACATGAGACTACTCTCCTTCCACATCCATACTCGGAGTTTCCATTCTTTTACTGTCTTGCCTTTCTAACAACAATATTAACAATAACCCTCAAAGCTGTAAAATCCTCTTTGGGGGCTGTAAGCAGAAAGCAGCGCTATCCTGAATGAACCTCGATTGATGTTTGTAGATTGCTTCTTCTTTCCAGTTTAGACATACGGCTCCTGCCGTGCAGATTCCTCACCCCTCTCATCTTCGCCTTTTCTTGTTTTCAGAAATGACGTTCCAGATAAATAAACAGTAGCCACTTATTTATTCTTAGTATATCCACAAATGCGTTGCCAAGCCTGACAGATTTTGTTGATCAAAAGAAAAGAACAAATCGATTTATTTCCAGAGGGAATTGGAATCCACAGTTATGGCAGAAATGGGGTCAAGCGACATAGACAGCTGAGGCCTCGCCACCGGACATAGTGAGCGCTCCATTATGTGAGGTAGATTATTTAATATTCATATTCACGATGCTCGCCTCAGCTTTGATTTGTTATTTCTTTCTCCTCTGTCATCTTTATGCAGAATAATAAATATGACTCTGCTGTGCTGTTTACATATTCGGACATGTTCTTCATTCCGATGTGGATATCCTTCGGATAATGAGCCGACTATTTACATTTAACTTTTTCCACCATCCTCACACTTCTCTTTACTCCCCCAGCCTCTCACTCCCCCCCACCCTTTAACTGTCACTCCCAGATCATTCTCCCCAAATCTCCTTCTCTTTTACCCCCCTCTCACTCCACCCGCCTCCTCCGTCTCTCCCTGGGAGATGAATTGAATATGTAAGCCATTGAAAATGAATGAATAAAGCATCCCATCTCAAACACACATTGGTGACACCTTATTAACCACATGTCAGAAGCACATGACAGCTAGGGCCCACACACAGTTTCCTATCCACACACACCCGCCCACGGCCCACACATGTGCACGCAGACAACAATGGAGTTAACCCGCACAATGACGGAGTGACTGCACACACACATTCAGCCACAAGACTGGCAAACATGGATCTACATAAGCTCACATGAGCTCTGCTCATTAGCAAATGTTGTGGTAATGACTGACATTTAATCAGTCAGACTCAGAGGAGCTGTACTTGATTGGTAAGGGGATTAGACATTTGAAGTTATAAAAAAAAAATGTTATTTAAGGTTTAAACAATACAAATTAATCAAGCAAAAAAGATAAAGGGAAGACAGACCAATTTATAAGATATTCAGGTATTAAGCTGAACACTGTATATGTCTATATTCTATATTGTGCAATGAACATGATTAAGATAATCTTATTAGTAACAATGTCAAGAAAAAGATGACAATGTGCATAGCTTATGACTGGTTTTCAGGCTAACAGTTTTGTAATGAGTAGGCATGGGATGTTCTGAGAATTTCATGGAATAATGACCTTAGGTAAAAATACCACCTGCAACTCTGTGAAACAGTACCGCAGAAGCAGAACAAAGATTGAGAAAAAAACGACAAAAAAGAGCAAAAAACATAAATAAAACAAATTGTAAATATTCCTTCTTCTGCTAAAATAATGTATATAATATTTATTTATTGTTATTTGATTTAGTTAGGCAAAAATCTACAATTAGTTTACAAGCTGTCATGTTTGTTGTGTAAAATATTCAATATTTTTCTGCTGTTTATCTTACGTCAGGAGTCCAAAAAGCTGCTATTAGCTGTTTAATTAGTCAGGCCACTGCCTGTTTAACAGCTAACTATATTATTAAAAACCGTTACCTTCACCAAAAGCAGACTATTGTTGCAAATTGGGCTTTGAAGAGCTGCCAGTCATAATGCAGCCATGGTATATCTCACAAATGCCAGGTGCTGTATATACTACAACATAGTAAGGATGATACTAGAAGCACTCTTATTAAACTATGTTGGTTAATTTGCATAGTAAATACCTAAAACTGTATATGGTATGTGCACTATGGTCAAATTACTGATTAATTTAGTGCTCGATTGCGAGCCCACAATAATAAAACTTTCTAATAGAAGTTTTAATCAGTCAGTAAGCAGTTAATATTACTGATATTATGAGTAGAATCCACATCGATATAAAAAAATTTCAATATCGTGAAAAAGTTCAATTCTATTATCACTTGTTTTAGAAAGTGAGCCATTTCATTTCATTTCATTTCTTGTAATTTTGATGATAGTGGCTTACAGATAATGAAATGACTCACACACACTCTTTAAAGCTAATGGTGCAGATTATTTTTATATAGCTTATTTTTTGTCCTAGTTCAGTCCTAGTCTTGTTTTTGAACTGAAAGCTTGGAAAATGGTTGTACATGTATGGTGGTTTGGTTGGACTTAATGGGGGACATAATATGTCAATAATTGGAGCCTTCTGAATTTCAATTAAGCTGTGTGTCTGGAGTCTCCCATACCCTAAAAGGAGCATTAGTGAACATGCAGCAAAGATTCGAAAGCCTTTAGTTGCAGAAACAATTGTCCTAAGTGGTGCCTCACCAGGTAGAGATCAAAAAACAATTAACCTTACAGATGAGGAAATGCTAAATGTATCAAAAACATTTCTGAATATCTCACCTCTCACAATAAGACCGGCAAAGTTAGACACTCCGGAGCCACGCTCCGACTGGGTGACACAGCGATACAAATCCTGATCCTGATTAGTGACTTCTTTGAGGTGGAAGGAGGCAGCAAACCGTCTGTGGTTGATGTTTTTGGTTTGAGCCACAGGAATATCTTCTCCATTTCTTCTCTGGAGAAGAGACAAAACAAGCAGATAAATCACATTCTGCAGAAGCCGGGTAGTTTAACTGACTTGATCAAGGTCACATGTCAGTGCTGGACTGCACAAACCAGCACACACTCTCAACCCCTTCTGCCTCACTGAAAGCAGGTTTGAAGGTCATGACTACAATGGAGCAATAATGAAATCAGCAGCCATTATACTCTTAATCATGTCAGCTGCTAGATGTATGGCTTACAGTTGCAGTGAGTATGTGTGTGTCCTAGCACACAACTCTGACTTTAGCACTTTATATTATGACGTATCTCTGCAGAATGTTACTCTGAGCAAACTGTGCCGTGTGTTTTTATTATTTTATTTGTTACATCTTCAACTGTTGAGGATTTAGTTGGGACTGGCTAGTTTTCATTTCATTACAAGTTTATGGATCTTGAATGAAGATTTTTGTCCATGAGAAGCTTAAGGCTTTCTTCTATATGAGTGTAGTAGGTTATCCTATTTATGTATTATGCTGCTATGAACATAGGTTGCTGAGAGACACTTTTTTCATCAATCTGCTATTTTCTACTGTCCAATTATGCATTAGAAGCATTTATTGCTGCTATTAACTGCATGTAACGTCTGTTTCTGCTAACCGTAGAAGTTACATTACAAGGGTCTTTCCTTTCCACTATTGCCAGATGTTGCTGCTGTATGAGGAACTGCAAAGTTAACAGCTCACTGCAATCAACTGTCACCACATGTTCGTTAATGAATGGAAGAATTGCTAAAAACTCACTGACTTGATGCAATCGGTAAGTTTTTTTTTAGGGCAAACTTTTTCCAAATTGGGATAATGAGCTGTCCTTGACTGAATTTACAGCTGCAACTGATTTAGAATGTCTACAGTTAAATTTATATTATATATATAAAATTGGAGTGAACTGACAACTGTACTGGAAGTGTTTGCTTTATAAATTAACTGAATTTAATTAAAACTGAAGACTTAAAGGCATATTCATCTGTCAAGCCACCCAACAGGACAAAAAAGGATCTCTTTAATCTCACACAATAAATAAAATGTCAGTTTTGTATTTTAATGCTTAATGTGTTTCATATCAGTTTATCTTTATCTGTACAAATAAACTATTATTAAAAAGCATTTTTAAAGGGGTACAAAGACAGAAATGCACAATATCATGATGAAAGTAAGTAAATCATGTTTTATTTGCACCCTTGGGGTTAGGGTAAGTCTAAAAATAAATTCATTCTTTAATGAAGTACCATAATTTCATGCTGAAAAAATTTCTGCAGCTCTCCAATAGTAAACTTTGAAATTTGTTTATCTCCCTTACTATCCTCACCGATGTGAAAATAAACCTATGTCCTCATCCAGCATTGTTGTGGCAGGTTTAGTTGTTTCTACTTTTTAAATAATTGCTCCAAAGATGTGTACTGTTGGTACTGTAAGGGAACAGTGGAGTGTGTTGTAGCAATTTTCTTTATGAAAATCAACACACAACTGCCTTGCTTTAACGCAATGCTGCGTTGTCCTTCTCATTTTAAAGGGTGGGTGAGAGAAACTGCAATCATCCATAGTTAATCTTTTATTCATGTGTTTTAAATTCCCCAACTTAAAAAGGTAACTTTAGGAATGTATTTCAATAAATTTATTTAATAGATGTTGCAAACAATAATTTATTTTTAGGTGAAGACTACGGCAAAACTTGAAGCGCTGAGAAACAACCTTATTAGGATATTTGGTGAAGTTGTGCCAGACACATCAATGTGAATTAAATATAAAGTGCAAAAAGAACATTTATAAGCTTTTACACATGAGGTGCTATTAAGTGTGGGGTGTACTGTACTTTTTGATTAGTCTTACATTAATGCTTTCTGCAACTAAACTTCTAAATGAGAAAATAACTGGGGACAAAAGAAAATATATGCTATATAATTTTTTTAGTACACCATTTCCAAACAAATTATTGTAAATTTTTCATAACTTAAAATTGAATTAAACTGAACTAAATTCTTGAATTCAATTATTCTTCAGGTAAAAGTGTTTTATTAATTTGATAAACCATATAGTCAAGCTACCTAGGTGAGATTATATATATATATTTAACATC
>CAEFZY010028658.1:0-33802 GCA_903066815.1 Brachyrhaphis roseni | reverse complement strand
CTTTGTACGGCCACTACAACGAAGAAAAAGCAAATGAGTTCATCACTGGTAAATATTATTTTAGGAGATTGAAACATGTTTTATGATTCAGGTGTGGTTATTTACAATAATGTCAATCCCTCTTAAACAAACACACTTGATAATCCATGTAAATCCAAACATCTGTGGTACTACCCTTTACTGCAAACATATCCTGAAACTTTCCACCCCAGGGATGGTGGTGGGGTTTAGTACTGCAACTAATGCCACCATATTCTCCCATTTAAAGTCAACTTTATGTTGGAGACAATACAAATAATAGATGGGACATTTATCTACATTTACATGTGTATATGGTATTTCTGCTATTATGTGTTGTAGTTTAATTCTTATGTCCTACATCGCTACTGCTGATGTGATCACATGACTGTCGCATGATTTAAAATGGTGATGTACATAGCTTAACTGTTAGATAAAAGAGCCAAGTACTAGAAACGTCACCTCTGTGATTTGCAACAGTGGGGGTTGCTGCAAGTTTTATTATGTCAAATTAAAGACATTTTATAATCTTACTTTTATAGCTGTGTGAATTTTAAAAAATCCTAAAACATTTTAGAGATTTAATTTGGGGAAAAAAAAGCCATCAGAGTGCTTTATCTTTGCAATTTTGGCCAAAAAGCAAAATCTTTGGACACCATTAGGTATGGGATTTTATAAGACCCAGAATAGAGAAGATTAAATAATTTTTTTAGACTTTGCAGAAATTCTGAATGTTGAAATAACACAGCCAGGAATAGTGATACAGAGTGTGCGCGGTTTGTTTTCTTCAACATGTCGGTCACCTTCTCTCTTCCACCTGAGCTGCTCTCTGTCTCTGTCGGTCCTGCAATCTGCTCCTTGATAAAGTCCAGGTCCTCTGGCAGCACCAGACCGTGCTCCTCCATGACAGGTCTCAGGCGGTTGTCATCCACAAGGTAGTCAAACATTTTTAGAGAGGCAGCCTCGTGCTGCAAAACACAAAAATGTATTTAAATTAACAGGCTCAACAGAACAAAATCAGCAGAAAGTGAACGGACGACAACTTTTGATTGAAACAGAAGGAGCTCAGCTGATATTACACCCAACAGGCTGCTGTAAACTCTTCTTTTACACACGTTTATAAAGACTCTGTTTAGTCGTTCTCATGTCTTTATCAGTCTGAGCCATAAAATGTGTTGTTACCTCAACAACTGACATTAACAGCTCTGTGCAGAAGCCCTGGCTGGCAGAAATGTTTACCCTCCTCAATAAAATCTTCTGTAAACTTTAGATCTATAAATTTATATCCTGGCTGAGTCCAACAGAGAGGACTTCTTGGCATACTTGAGTTTCTACATCTATTTAAAACATTTATGTTGTAGTAAGCTGACTTCCACACAGAATGATCCAAGCCTTTTTCCCTCCAAGCTACGTCTCGAAACCATCAAGTCAACTATGTTTTGTAAAGAAGCTTCCCTGTGAACTAACTAAAAAGCACAAATATAAATAGAAGCTAAGATCTTTGTTCCTTATTTAATGTGGTGGAAAATGAATCAGGATAATTATATTAATCTAATGACCATGTCTTTATTTTAATGACAAAGCGTCCGAGTTACATACTGACAACAGCAGTCACTTGATTAATAGCTGAACTAGGACAGTGCGACTTTCTTTTTGACATCTCCTTAATTGCCAAATTATTTGGTTGTGACTCATAATTACAGCTGAAATTAGCTTCAACCAAACAGGGAACACCCTGTCTTGATACTGGTGAACAAACGGACAAGAAAAACCAGTCTTACCTTCCAGTTAATTCCTGGACGTGCTTTAGGTATAAACATGCCATCGAACATATGGGAAAAAGGTCCATGTCCTGAAAGGGGAAGAACACAGCAATACTGGGTTTACAGGCTCTTTCAGAGGCGAGTAGCAAGATCTTAAAAGGATTAGAGCAGTGTTGAAACAGATTATCAGCAACTCCACTTCTGTTCTCACACCCAGAAACTGAAGCCAAAGAATTGGGAAACATCTGAGATGAAACCTGCAAGTTCAGTGTTAATTATGTGCTTATAATTACATTACTTCGAAGTTTAAAGACAAGCTAGGCCCTGAATGGATTAGTTTGTATCAACTGATACAACAACAGCTGATGTTGTGGAGCAACAGGCTTTTAAAGAGAAGTAAAGCCTCTTCCTTTCCTCATTACAAAAGGGACAACATCCAAGTTAGTGTATTGAAACCCCTAAAAGTTCAGAATGTCTCCGATTCTGTGAACACATCTGCCCAGAGCAGCACTGACCGAGGTCATGGCAGAGTCCAGCGATCTGCACGCAAAGAATGTCCCTGCGAGAGACGAGGAGCTCTGGCTGCTTCTCGTTGAGAGCTTGAACAAGTCGGCCAGCCAAGTACCCAACCCTGTAATCAGCCAAAAACACAACAAAGTGTCACGGGAGAGACACAGCTGTTTTATTACTTGACCTGCTTGATATAGCTGGCCAAGTGAAAACAAACATTTCCATTTTAAAATACAGCGTGTGGGTGAAGTCTCCACACCCTGTCATTTTGTTCCACATAGTAATGTTTTTATGTGACAGGCTAACATTTCCACTTCACGTGCATTATAAAGTGGAAGTAAATCTGTGTTTGAAAATGATTGAAAATTGCTGTTGTGAGACAGTACATCCAGTCTGAATGAGCGTTTTTTTTTCTCCAGTAGTTAAGGGAATAGAAATCTCTAAATGTGCAAAGTTGTAGCTGTAATTGCAGTAAAGGGTACAGCTACAAATGAATGTGACTCACATTCATTTGTTAATTAAGATTTTATTTGTAAATATATTTGAAATTATTTTATTTTCACAATAACATTGCCTAAATCCATTAGGCAATGGATTTAGGCAAAAATCCATTAGGCAATGGATTTAGGAAAATCCATTGCCTAAAGTTAATTAAAAGCAACTAGTTGTGAAATGTAGACACAAACCCAATGCTGTGTTCAAAGCGGTTGTGGGAGGCCCCAGGAAAAACGTAATACGTTCCTCCAAGCTGCTTGATGTTTCGAAGTCGTTGAAACTGAGGCGTGTCGATGATCTTAATGAGAAGCGGGTGCAGCTCCACGTGGCCATGGATGGGATCATTGAAGACCTGACAACCAGGTAGGAAAAAAATATTAGAAGAGAATCAGGTATACTCTCACGATCAACAGCATCACAAAGGGGTCAAAACAAAAACACAGAGGAGACTCTTCCTCTTCCTTTGTGCTGTCTGTGTAGATGCCCTTGGACCTGCTTAATGTTATCTGGACAGCCTTGACAGTCTGTCTTAGTGGAAAATTGTTTACCTTGCTGGGCTCAGCTTCAATCTGCCACAGTTTTCTGAGGCTGTGCAGAATCTGTAGACGGTCACCGAGACACCTGAAGTGAACAATCAGAAGATTTTCCTTTAAAAACCTTCTTCCTGAGCCACAGATTCAATGTATTAGCAGAAAATGAAGTAGTGGTCACGCTTCCTTTTATCCACGATGTCATGTTGTTTTGTGGAAAGATGTAAAGGCTTACTTTATGCCAATCTTCTCCAGGTCTTCATCCTTCAGGTATCTCAGTCCCACACCTGTAATCTTCTCAGCTGAATCCCATCAGAGCAAAAAGCGCAATGTCAGTAAATATGTACAACCACACATCCACATCATGTTTGCGTGAAAGCAAAAAGCAAAAGCGAACCTCTGAACTTATCCTTCCACTCTTCGAGTCCTTCTCTTTGCAGGTACTGACAGGTTTCCTCGACTCCCCACCGCATGAAGCCGGAGTCCAGAGGCGAGCCTCGGACCACTGACACTCTCTTCTCCGGGGTTTTGAACTCCTCATCCGAGCTAGCAGCTGGCCCAATGGGTCGCTTTCGACTCTCCATGTCGATCAGACGAACAGGCGTTTTAGTTGGTTTGTCTGAATACAGACGGGAAAAAGTGAAGCCGGAAGCAGTTTCTCCACGCTGTCTGAGCCACAGCTGATTCGGCACTGAAAGCGGAGAAAGAAGCTGAAAAATACCCGGGTTTTTGTCGTTTCGCCCGAGCAGCTAAGCTAGTTCAAAACACAAGCGACTTTCCGATTATTTATTTCAAAATAAAAGCCCACTTCGCCCTCGGATACCGACAACAGTGAAGCGACACTGTTGGCGGCCACAGGATTTAAAAACGCTATAATACTAAAAAAAAAAATCTACCGAGAAGAGCAAGAAAATTAGTCATTTAAATTTGAAGTGTTGCTTGACCAACTACAGTTGGAAAAGAATGGTATGGGGAACTTCTGATCCAGTCCTTATGAATAGTGCTCATGTCAATCACACTTTCTTTTTCTTCTCCTGAAAGAAAAAGAAAATGGAATGTCCATTCCAAGACTGAAATGGACATTTCCTGGACATTCAAGCAATTCAATGAACAACTGTTCCAACTATCTGCATGCCTTTTCATCCCATAGATCGTAAGACTGGCTCAGCATTTATGTGTCTACCTATATATGGG
Organism: Brachyrhaphis roseni; assembly: GCA_903066815.1. NCBI lineage: Eukaryota > Metazoa > Chordata > Actinopteri > Cyprinodontiformes > Poeciliidae > Brachyrhaphis > Brachyrhaphis roseni. The sequence goes on along the minus strand of CAEFZY010028658.1, from coordinate 29,292 downwards.
TTTCTCTTTCTTTAGCATAAAGAAATTGTATGGTACTTCTTCTGTTTTTAATTTTATTTCTTTTTTCTGCTCTGACCTCTGACATCCAGCAGGTCATAGAAAATGGCATGGCATCTTGAGATGAGTTATGCTGAAAGTTTCTTCCTGTTATAATGGAGTTGTCTTTTCCACCCATGTCACATGCTCACTCAGGAGGAGGGATCATTAATAACTTTTGTTTACTGCATATTCAAATGGAACACTACCCTCAGCAACAATTGAGCTTGTGTCAAAACAAGAAGTGTGAGTTTTTACATAAGCTTTATGTATGGCAATGTGTTTTGCACATATTTGGTTAAAATGCATATTCTTCATTCGGTGAAGTAACTCCAGGTAGAGTAGCTGGAAGTTTTACTGAAGTTACACCAGTGTTATTGTAACAATAGTATTACTCAAGTAAATGTAAAAAGTATGGTGCAGTAACTAGATGTAGAAGTAATTTCTTTAAAAACAACACACACACAAAAAAATCATGCAAATGCAAGTGACTAAATCCAACTATTACCTTCCTCTGGTTTATTTTTTGTAGGTTGCTCTTGAAGCACTGAAAAGCATTACAATGAAAATTTAGTAAAGCGTTGTTTAAAAAAAAATAAATAAATCTTTCCTTGGAAGCATGTTTTTATTTTAATTTGGAAGTTTAACACTTCACTTCCGGTGTGACATGAGCAACCTTTTCAATTTGGATCACGCAGCGGGGCGGGGGAACGTGTGTCGGTGAGCAAATGTAGCATTAGGAAATGTGACGACAATAAGTCGCATCAATAATTTTTATCCTCCTCTTATAAGAAAAACAGGAACACATCCTCATCCAGCTCTGTGTCGTTGGTATATATCAACAACAATGTGTGTGAAGAACAAAGAAATTAATGCAGCTAACGTACTATGCATGACTTTAATGCAACGATCAAGAAGCAATAAAAAAACAACCGTTTTCTCGTTTTGTTTGCAAAGTGAGACTTTGGGGAGTTTGCAGTAAAAGCGGAAGAATGTGTCTGTTCTTTAGTCACATAACATAAATGACTTGATTATTGTTTACTTTCATTTTATTGACTGGTAGACGTCCAAATTTCCAGGTGTCATTGAATGTACCAAAGAAAAAAAATCTGTCTGCGAATATCTTTCATATTTCAATGTGTTTCAGCAATGACCACAAGATGGCACTGTAGCTCCGGTCTTGGATTGAATTTGCCTTCCTGTACAATCCTAAAATGAGTTCTGTAAAGAATGCCAGTCACTTTGATTTGTCTTGCCAGCTACTTATTGTCGAGCCTTCTGTTACTAAAAAGCAAAACAAAACACATTAATCTATAAGCAATGATAGAATGTTAAAACGGATATGAAATGTTTACCACCAAACAACAAGCTTTACTCACAAACCTCACAAATGATGAAAGACAAATCTAAATGTGCATATGAAACAGAAATATTTTTTATAAAGTGTCTACTTACAAGTTCAAAACACACTACCACAAAAGACGCAGACAATCAAGTCCTGTTTTTCACAAGCCCAGGTTTTATTCACTGATGTAATCTTAATTTTTAACCATATGCATTGTTTCTGTTGGGCCGACTCCCAACATGTTAGCCTGACTCCCAACATGTTAGCCTGACATTAGCCTTTATGTCTTGAAACATTTCCCTGTAAATGACTTTTTTAGATGTTTTTAGAGATTTTAAGATAGTATGTATAATAGTGTGTCATATGTTCATAATACCGCAAAAGCCTCTTAAGAGCAGAACCTCTTAAAGTAGTCCATAAACCAGTAACATTTTTCACCCTTGTTCGCTCATTGGTACTTGTGTCCACACGTGAGGCACCAAAGCAAAAAGCCTCTTAGCCTACAAGATTTACTTTGCTAAGTATTTGTAATTACTGCAGATATTTGCAATAGTTTAACATTTTTATAATCATTGGTCCACAATGCATGCCACTTAGAGAGGTTGTCATCCAGATCAGGGCGGGCCCTCAGTGCCTCAAAACTTCAGCCGTTCTTCTCTAAGCGTCGTAGGAGTATGTTTATTTAATGTCACAAGGTTTTCAACTGAGAAGGCTGGAATTACGCTGTCAAAACAGGGCAACAACTATTTACATTGATTAATTATGAAAATAAATTAAAATTAAATTAAATTAAATACAACAACAAAAAAAGAATGGAGTAATTATTAATCAGCAACATTTTGTGGCCGTATGAGCAAAACATGGAAAACAAAATGCTGTTTTACCTGGGATCCCTAACTTCAGTTCCTTTGCTGTCTATTATAAAAGTGAATATTCTGCTAATGTATACATCTTTTCATGAAGAAGAAACTGGCAGTCCATAACATAATAAGAAATAATAATTTGATTTTAATCATCTAAACATAACATTTTAAGTCAGTTTAGTGAGCAGATTTATTTTGCCGGTCAGCAAGGAGACTGAATGTCTGGCAGTAGATTCCTGTTGATATATTTTATTGCTTCCCTGCACCGCAGGGGTTGCAGTTTTATCACTGCGTAACACCCAAACACCCCAGCTAGAACTACAAATCATGGAACAAATGACTGCCACCGGTGTGTCCCACACAAAGAAATGTACAAAGCTAAATGCATTTTGTGACCTGGCATGAAAAATCTTAACATATTTAGCGCTTTTATGGCCTATATATAAGATAATTAAATTGAAAACATTTTAATACACTTTAAAATATTGCAGATCCCAAACGGGAGACTTATGAGAATATTTTCAACAAAAGAGAAAACTAAAGAGGAAAAACACATCCATCGCCGTTAATAGCTGACTGCTTACTTTTTTCCAAGCAGTTTCTTTTACATTTGATTTGTTTTTTCTCCTTAAACAAAATGACCAAAAATGCCAGCAACCTGTACTCACTGTTTTTCCTTTAGAAAAACAATTTTTGCTCAAAGAAAAGCCATAATGAAGCCAGTCTGTTGAGCAGAACCAGTTTTCTCGGGACACAAGAACTGAAAAGTAAATAGTAAAAGATAAGTGGGAAATTTAATGTGTTATTGCAATGTTCCTTTTTATTATGTTATGCTATGATTTATTGTAATGATGCACGTGTTTTGAAATGGCTCAAGTTCTTGTTCAGATTTGTGCTTTTTTTCCTTTCTCACCAGAAAAAAACATGAAAGTTTGACAACGTATTGATTCAAATAATTTATTAACTGTTGCAGAACAAGTATAAAATAGGTCAACACAAGGAATATCCTTATTTTTTTTATAAAGCACATCTTTTTGCACAGATCACCTTAAATGTCCACAGCAGCACAAGTGTGGTTACAGCAAAAATAAAAACAAAACAAAATAAACAATCTGCAACTCATTCATCTGTTCAGGTACAAATGAGCAAATTGCACACAGTCAACACTGTGAGAAATAAATACAGGTGTTAAAGGAAGCAGAACTAGTTTTACTGCTTAATTCATTTTCTTATTTAGTATTTCAACACAAAATAAAACATAAACTGCCCTTAACGCACTTCCGAGTAGCCGAACACCTGGCTCTTGTCACGAATCAATCTCTTCCCGTCGAAACATATCAGGAGCAGAATTGCACAAGAAGAAATATTAGATGAAAACCTGGTGAAACCTGGCTGTAATAAGGCAAAGGTTTCCACAGAAACAACAGAGTGGCTTAAATCTGCTTAATAAAATATCCTAATATGCCAGAATCAATTAATTTCATATAAGGCTCATAAAGTAAAAACCAATTTTGTGTATAAAATATTATACAAAAGTCAGTTTAGCTAATATTTGCATCTGAAATAAATAAAAAAATGCTAATTAGATCAATTGCAAATATTGTCATGTAAATATGTTGAGCTGTGGACATCGCAAAGGGTTATCACTGTACACAAATATCTGAACTATGCACATAAAGATAACTTGTGTTTTTGAAAAACTTTTAAAAACTAACATTTGTTGGTCCTCACATTTCTAGTTCACATGCATTGTGTACAGTAGGTGATATTTCACTGTGCAGACGATATCAAAGTGAGCAGATTTGATCTCAGAGGTGGATGGTGGACCCCCTTGGTCATGTGTTGTAGGTGCAAATACGATCACAAATGGTGCTTCACGTTCCCAGTTGATGTCAACAATTGCAGTGTTCCAGAGATCAGGATCCTTCACTCTTTTCAACACAACAGGTACTGGTTATCACAGTATCACAGATCCATTAATTTATTATTTCTGTCCTTTTTTGTTTCCTTTAACCTCGTCCGCCTCGTTCTCCTCAGAGCCGCCGCCGCTGTGCCGCCGCCCCTGGGAGAAAATCCTGGGTTGTGACTGAGCGCTGAGGTCCAGCAGATCAAAGGAATCAGAGGAGAAGAGGCTGTCCTCACTGATCACACTGGAGGGGCGGCTGCGTCGGCCTTCGGAGTCCCCTGACGACCGCAGGAGCTGTTGGAGGGTCTCAGGGATTATTGCAGGTGCCAAACAGTCAGATGAATTGGGATTATCAGAAAGATCCAGACTGCGAGAGAACTTGCCGTTACGTTTCAGAATACCTTTCCGTCTCCTTACTGCCTCTGTTCGCATGTTGGGACTCTCTTCTGCAGCCGGGAAAGTCTTGTGAGAACCTGACTGACCTGCATCGCTCTCTTGTACTCTTTCTCCAGAACAATTTCGATCAGGGGCTAAGTTATAACCCGAGCCCCGACTCTTTAGTATTCCTTTCTTTGGCATCTTAGAAGAAGGCTGACTGAACGTAGGCGGGTGAGGAAGAGTTTTAGACAAGACATCTACACGCGTGTGAATAAGTGTTTGTGTCCGATGCGGGTGAGGGAGAGTGCTGCACATTTGGGAGGGAGAGTTTTCCTTTGGAGAGTTGTGAAAGACTGAATCTAAACTCCTCTGATGCTTCAGTATGCCTTTGGGTTTTCGTCTTTCTGGGGTGGAAGTGGCCACTGGAGCAGGAGACACAGCTGCTGAACCAATATCAGTGCAGGCTCCCATGGCAGTCTGTGGAATTGCATTCTCCTTGCGTGACTTTCTGAGGTTTGAAGCTCCTTCACGGACCCTTGCTCCTCCTCCACAGTCACTTTTAAAAGGTAAACTGAAGTAAAATGAGTTTGATGTTAGCTGAGGGTGACAGGAGGAGTCCAAAGTCCTGCTTCCAGGGTCAGATGTCATTTCGCCAGCTTTGCCGACCTGATTCTGCCAGTCGATGTAGCGGGCCAGCAAGGGGGAAGGGCATTCTGGGTGCGGAGACGTGGGGCAATCACATACACTCTCATCGTAGCCCCAGTTTACCCACCAGTGGTGGGCTACATCCTCTATCGTGGCCCTCTCATCTGCACGTACCGTCAGCAGCCAGTCAATGAGGGCACAGGCGTCTGGGAGGAACAGATCAACAGCTATTTAAAGAGGCTTAACACAAAGCAATCACACCTGATACGCCTTAAAGACGTTTTATTGGAGGTGAACGTTTTATTGATTTACCTGAAGGCGGGTTGGGTCTGCAGTAGCGGCCTTGGCTGATCTGCTCAGTCAGTTTTTTGTGATTGGCCCCATCAAAAGGCATACTGCTGTAAACTAACGCATACAACAGCACCCCGAGAGCCCAGCAGTCCACCTAACACACAACAAGAGTAAAATAATGCCTTCTATTAAAACAGTGAGCTTTATGAAACTTTAACACTGTGAGAAATATCAATGCAAAGAAATATGTTTTGCACTGATCTTCGTAAAGGGTTTGTTTGTGAGTTCATATGTTTTATTATCCATTTAGAGTGATCACGTTCAATGGGTGCATTCTGACAAATAAAATTGTACACACACTTTTAATCAATCCAAAGGCTGCTGTGACTTTTATCATGAGAAGCAGGCTAACAGCAGCAAAACGCAGACAAAACACAGAATGCAGAACAGATATAAAGTAACGATGTAAATAATTTATTCACGCAAACTTAAGTTATGCTCGAGCAGGAAATCCGGTGGAACAACAACAGCTGACGTAGTGCCATTCCAGGAGTAAGAAAAGGAAATAACATAACAGGAAGAAAGACAAGGGATGTGAATGAAGGAAACTGGGAAGTATTATTACACAGAGAGGATATTGACCGATTCATTGTCTGCGAAATATCTGAAAAATGATATAACCACATATCCGGAATAATAATCATATACACATTATATTCACATATAACTAAAAGTCAGAATGAAAACAGGCAGAATTAAGGCTGTGTGATATCAGGAAGATATATAATTGGGATCCTATCCATGATGAGATTGATGAAATCGAAAGAGATTTGCTGCCGTAAGAAGTAGTGATGGGGAAACTATTTCTAAAAGCACTTTTTTACACTTTACAGCATTTAGAAATCCCAAAGTTCAACCAATAATTTTATCTCTCCTACAAGAAATTACATTCCCAGTAACTGGTGTTCTAGGCCGCCATGTTGACTGGCCCACCTCTGGTCCGGTGTACGGCAGCCCCTTGACTATCTCTGGAGCAGCATAGAGAGGACTTCCACAGTAGGTCTGCAGCAGGGAGCCCATCTGGAAATTATTGGAAAGGCCAAAATCGGCAAGCTGCAGAGAGAAGACCGAAAACAAAACAACAGATTTGGATTTGAAAGAAGACGGAAAACATAAACAAAACATAAACAATAAACACAATAACATTATAAAAATGCAAACTTTCTGCTTGAGTGCACGCGTTGCCAAACATTCAAGTTACCACTCACATCCTGGAATCTGGATTCCTTTTCAGTGACTATTCTCTGCGAATTTAGAGTCGTGTACTGAAAGCACAAAACAACTCACAGCTATTTTAAATGGTCCAAAAATAGCTCTGTGAAGATTTTTGTCAGCTAATGTGCGAGCAGGGAAAGAGAAGAGCCAAAAACATCAGCCTGGCGCTGCTTGCACGCTTACGTAACGGAACAACCACTCATCCAGGCTGCGAGGAGACATAACCACACACACGGTGCCCCGACTCTATCTGAAGAGATTATTAACATGCACACCAGCCCACTATCACAAGCTCTGGTGTTAAAAATACATGCCAACATTTTTTCCATCACACGAAGGCCCACAACAACAGAGACCTAAATACAGAAGGTGACATTGTGTATACAACGTAGCTCTGTGGTCTTTATTTATTTATACAGTGGCAATAACAGTGTGTGTTTATGATGCATGATCATAATGTTCCTTCACTTGTTCCAACAAGGTTTAGACGTCTCGGCTTAACGTGATGTCCAAGTTTATTCACAGATGCTTGGAAACTTTAGAAAGACCAAAAAAACCAGCTGAACTCCAACATAAAAATATTAGAGGTGAAGATCTGCAAAATATGAAAAACTGAGCAGCATATCAAAACTTTGAACCATATCTACTTTACTTTTTTGTCTGCAGTAACACATACATTAAAGTGTTATTGATTGCACACTGAGGTCAATGTGAGGTTTAATGTCCTATGTCAACATACAGTCAAATGCAGTAAATTAGAATATATGTCCTGACGACTCTTGCTTGTCAGATTAAAAGTACCTTTTGATAAATAACGACATTTAAGCAGGTATTAATTTTTTAAAACCATTTTTCTGTTTTTTAGTGGTCTGATGTAATGTTTTAATCTTAAATGTTGTGTTTTTGTTACCTGTTAGCAGAAAATCATCGTGATTAAAAGAAACACAGATGTTAAAACACAAGTCTTTGAGTAATTCATTTATATAACGATAAAAATGATCAAAATGAACAAACTTATCAAAATGAACAAACCTTTTAATAATATTCTAATTTACTGAATGGGTCTAATATTCTAATTTATTGAATATTAAACCCATAATTTATGGGTCTAAATTTTTGAATAAACCCATAATTTATTAAAAAATTATGGGTTTCAAGCTAATCTTTGATGAGCTTAAAACAGGTTGGCTAAATCGTTCAGAAATGTTATTTGCTCTGCAACGTGTTCTTCTTTAAGGGCGATTTTACACAGTGAAAGTGATCAATTGTCATCATAATTTGCTCATTTTTCTAAAGTATTCAGTGGAGTCAGACACAGCAATGCACACAAGAGTCTAAACTGACCCAGACTCAAAGTTATTTAAAACATGGCTCAGTGTTCCTGTTTTCTTACTCATGCCATTAAGCATTTTTCTATTGTGCAGACATAAGACAAACACATGAGTGTTGGTCATTTCCTGCAGCACATGCTGTGAGAGGTCAGTGTGGTGAGCTTGTTTAGATTAGGTAAGTAATGAATGAAGAACTGCTGGGAAGTCTGCACATACTGCTTTTTTAATTTTTTTTTTAACTGTCTGCCCAGATTGCTGCTGGATTCTTTGCGTTCCCCTTTGGCCATGAACAGCTCCCATATAAGGCCAATAACGTCCAGGCAAGGAAAGAAAACATCTCCTGGGTAACTTTATAAGACTCTGCACAATGTTTATTGGGGTTCGGTGTGGATAGTATAAAGATAACATTGTTATTACAGTGGGGATAAAGTCTTTACATGCATGTTCAGAATGTTCACTTTTTTTCTAACTTTTGAAAGAAAGCTATACATATCGCTCCATTAGTGAAAAACTGTTTTTATGCAAAAATTTACCTTTCGTTGGGGTGGGATATTTATCAAAATTAATTTAAATAAAATTAGTTTCGAATGTAATGTGCTGATTCTGAATGAATATTAAACATCATTAAGTCAGATCAGAAAGCTGATCTGACTTAATGATGTCTTTCAAATATGATTAGCTGGATTTGCGTAGCCTTACCTTTACATTTAAATCTTGATCTAAAAGGATGTTCTCCAGCTTGAGGTCTCGATGCACGACACCATTCTGCAAGAGAGCAGAGACGGAACACGAGAACACCGAGTCAGGTTATCAGGCAGAGAAACAATTAGTTTGGGCTTTTTTTTTTTTTTAAATCTGGCAATGACTCAATCTCCTGACTGGTGCCAACAAGTCAGGAGACATGTGGAGTCTGGAAAATCGGAGGCGAAAAAAAAAACGTTTCAGCTCCTTTTGGAGGAAAGGTTTGTTGAAGGATTGAGTGTTTCCATAGATACTGAGTTGGCAGTGATTCACAGGAAAAGACAAGGCCTCAATAGATATGTATGACCACCCAGGAAGTCGAGTGACGCAAAGAAACTCAGAGACTCCATTCTTTCATTAATTTCATCCTCTTAGATGCACTTTTGTGAAGGAAATGACCCACGTCTCCAGAATGTGTTTTCTGCACATAGTCTAAGTCTTTGTGCAAGTTTATTACAATAAATATTATTGTTGTGAACATACAAAAACAAAGCTAGTATAAATAAATCGGTTTATCCTTATTTTCATCATGGCTCATTTTATGGAACAGAAAACTCTGGAAGTGCTGAAAATACCTTGGTGTGCCCTGCATACTTCTGCAGCACATTCAATTATTCATTCATGCCAGAACATTTGTTTCTATTTTAAGAATATACTCAGGAGCAGCAGGACAGCAAATTCTTTCCTCCCTGCAAACTGTAGGAGCTGGATGTTAATTTGAGTTTAATATGCTGAATTTGTGAAAAATCAACAAGTAACAAAACGTCTTTGTTACTTCCAGCTCAGCTGACTGTCAGGCACAGCTCCTCTCTAGCTGCTGCTGTGTATTAACCGGATTTAGGCATTTCCCTGGTAATTCCTGCTTTTTGGCAAAGCTGCTAATTTAATGTTGACATCAACAACAGAAAAGAAGGATTTGGTTCTTCGCCAATTCATAAAGGAGGTCGGTGAATATGTAAATATGTGACTGCGAACAGCAATCAGAGCCTAATGTGCTCCAAAACCAGAGAGATCTGAAACTAAAGTCAGGTTTCAGCACAGTATTATGATTAGGATTTAGTGGATTTAGCATTACAGTATTTACTAACGCCCAGCTGAATACTCTGCACATGCGTCCATGTGTTGCCCCAGTTTATACTCAGTTTCTGTGGCACATTTGAGGAGCGTATGTGTGTCTGACCTTGTGGCAGTAGTGGACGGCTGAAGCAATCTGCCTGAAGATGCTTCTGGCTTCTGTTTCCGGCAGTCGCTTCCTCTCCTGTATGTAGTCGTACAGCTCCCCTCTGCTGGCGTACTCCATCACTATCACAATCTTATCCCGGCTCTCGAAAACTGTCAACACAGCACGCAAGAAAGGTTTTACAGGCAGGGTTTCCACACATTTTTCATGATCTAATTCCAGACTTTTCGAGACTTGAATTAGGGGAGTTCTCAGACCCAATTTGATATTTATATTTGTTATATTTTACAGTAAATATAGAAATTTACTGAGTTTACTGTAGATATTTCTGTTGACCTGGGGGTTCACAAACAAAGACTGTTTATTTAGATGGATGGACAAAAATTTTTTTAGATTAATTTTCATGGGCTTATTAAAGACAGAGATTAAAAACCCCTTTTTTCACTCCGATGATATGTGCAGTCAAATATCATTGAAATTTAATTTCAACTATGGATAATAGATGTAAAATGCTCAGAAAAATGTTAATTTACTGTGCTATTTTTTATGGTACTCAGCTCTGCAGAGTTCTAAATGTAGAAATTTTAAGAACTATCTAGATCTACTTGGATCAATTTTCGAGTGCATTTTGTGCATTATGGAAAAATATGAAGAGATTATGTGCGCCAGATAAAGTTAATAAAGTCACACAGTAATAAGTATAGATGCAATTTAAGTTGTATTGGGAAAAACATGCTTTTTTAAATGCACAGATCAGGAACCCATCTAAATCACTAGATCAATCTTAGCTGGATGAAGTCATTGTTTTTTTGTCTCTAAGAACAATGAAGACAAAATATTTATATGAACTGAGTGAACATAATATCACTTATGCGACTTGAATAAGTGATATTTATGCCTCCCTCTACTTATGCAACAGTCTTACCCTCATGGAAGCGTATGATGTTGGAGTGTCGGAGTGAGGAGGTGATCTCAATCTCTCTCTGGATGTGAATCCGGTCCAGATCGTCGGTGATGCGTTCTTTTCGGATCGACTTGATTGCCACCTGGGAATGAAACATACAACTGAGTATAAAAAATGTTTCAAAATGAATTTAATTTCTGGAAAGCTTGGTCTGGAGGTACCACGTGGGAAACTGGGTGATACGGTTTATTTTTCCTTTAACTTCTAAAAATCAATGTTTTTGCACAAGCTTACATGCATACTAGAAGCACAGTTATACACACTCTCTTGCACAAATAAAGTCTGTGGGTATTAGAGGTGATTATGTTGGTTTTAGAGGCTGCTGTCCAGGGATGTGAGCACAAGGAAGCAGAAGGTTGACAGCTGTGGAGTTAACACTCCTCTTCTTTAATCCCAGGCACACGCTGCACCCCAATGTAGGCCCCCCAACCTCCTAAATCCACACATACAGGGGCACCACAACAGATCTCCCCCAACATGAGCCACCAAACGGCTCTGGATAGAGGAACTCTTGCAGAAATAGCACAAAGGAGAGGAGCGAAGTGCGGACGTCAGAATTTAACTTTAGATTAATACACACCACAGGATGTCCACAAGCAGAGTTGACATTTAAACACACAAATGATGTTGCTGTTTAAATATCGCATCGGCCCCCTGAGCGTCCTCATGGTTGAACTAGACCCCTCCTTCCCAAGGTCACTGCCGTAGCATTCTCAGCTGCTGGAAAAAATGTCTACGGGACACGGGAAGACACAATTCACACGCTCCGTTAGCTGCAGTGGTGCAAGGCGAACACAAGCCACTGAATTCCTGCGACTGGTCTGACCTTCCACAATTGATGAGGAAGCTACGTAATGAAGGGAAATTGCTGCTTTTGGGAATGCTTTGCATTTTCGACGGTCAAACTAGAGACATTTTCCCACATTAACTAAGATTCTGTGCTGAAGTAAAATCTCCATTGCTGGGCTGCAGTCTGCAGTCCATATGCTGAGCAGTTATCAGCCGAATGGCACTTGTCCAGTGTTGGCTAGCTAGTGATTTGCTGACCTGAATAGCCAGAGCAACAAGGGAATAGTGTGACAAGTGGAATTCATTAGCAGAAGTCCTTTATTTTACCATCTAAATGCAATAGACAGAGTTTTAATTTTGTGAACTTCAGATATAATTTGTTACCTGTAAAGCAATGTGCTTTTTTTTTTTTTTTGCATTTGTTTTCCTAAATTATTGTAAATCAATACTACATTAAGATAGAGGCTATCCTTTCAAAAACAAGTTTCCACTGACACTTATTTTTGGAGGTGTTTGTTCCACACTATGGGAAAACACTGCATGGATAGCAGGAAGATTTATCAACATTAAAACACATGGAAGTGATTTGTGAAGAGGACCAGGGCAAATTGGATGGAACCTGAATACTGCAGAATCTACACTGACACAAGTCAAACGCTGCTCGTCCGACGTCATCAACACACATACACACACAAGTCAGGATTACCAGTTTTCTTGTATCTATAAAAACTTTATATTTTTGTGAAATCCGGCAGTGAAAATCAATACGTCGTCACCCACTAGTGTTTTATTGTCAGAGTATATCTAGTAGGAAATTAAACAAAACAAATGGATGGATAAATTGAGATGCTGAATCGAATTTTGCAAAAAGAACAAATGGAAAGGAAAGAGCAGGACACATTATACAGCAAAAACATGTGTTTTGCTGTCAGCATTAGCCTGGCATTAGCCGCTGAACATTTGCATAAAGAGGGCATTGCTCGCCCTTCTTGACAAGTTTCAGTAGGGGAAGATTGAGAATGCGTGCACTTGTATGAGCTCACTCTGCCGTGTGCAGATATCAGAAGCACCGCTGTGCCTCATTGTTCTTCCAAATAATGAGCTGAGTGACAAATTCTGAGATTAGAATCGCTGCTTCACAAATGCAGGAAACATAAGCTGCAACTTGCATGAGTCACTGATCAGAGCTGATCAGAGTTCTGCTTTAAGTGAGAGCAAAAGAGGTAGAAATCCAGAGGCTATTTCGGGGTGAGAGTAACAGGAGTTTACAGCTCCATCCTCCCTTCTCTCTTCTTCAGGAGGCTGAAAAATTGACATGGTTTTCTGAGTGATTGTGCGTCAAGTCAGTATTGAAGTCTAAGATTTCCTGACATGGACATACATGGAGAGGCACACATATGCATCCCAAGAGTCACTAAAGCATCTGCGAAAGATTTAGCTGTGGGATTAGACGGGATCGTTGCCAAACAGACCCTGGACCTCAGTGCTTGGCTAAACACAGAGCCTTAAGCTGTTCCTTTCATAGCCAACAATCACAAACTGTGCTATGTGCTGCTTACAGGGATCTGGACCAAGACAGGCACACTGTAATAATTTGACGTTAAAGGAAATAGGTCTTCATCATCTCATTCAGGGTGGAAACAGAAGATTTGGCTTTGGGATTCTATTAAAATATACCGAGGTGTTCACATGGAGAAAACAAAAAATGGAATAAGCGGTAAATGTGAAGATCCGTTTTGCCATGTTTTTCTTTTGCGATTTGAAAACCTGAAGAAGTTGGATTTGCAGTTTGCTCCTAGTCATGTAGGGAAAGTCAGACATTGAAAAAGGGCTGATGGGAAGATCACAGTATTAAAAGCAGGACTATTCTGGAAGCAAACTTTTTAAGACTTAAAAAAATGCCTGCAGCCGTGGGTACAGTGTTTTTATAAATTTGCAGAACCACTCGGGAACACAATGCACTTTTCACGTTTCTCTTCATTTAAAAAAAAAAGTAAAGCATGTACAGTATAATTTTCCTTTTTCATCAAAACATTACGAGCATTTTTCTGTTGGTCATTCACATCAAAATACATTTGTGTCCATTGTTCTAACCTCTCGGAACGTAAAATAATTACAAACAATTTTTCCAAGCCTCTGTTTGGTGTAAAGACAATGGTCTTGCAAGGTAATGCAAACCCATTGCATTATCTTCTAATGGTTTTGCATTATCTGCAAAACCATTGTTTTTCTTTTAAAATATTGCATTACAACTTAGAACCTGTAAACCTCTGATACAATTATGTATTAAGGAATAAAACACATCAGACACATATAATTAGTCAAAACTTAATCCGAATCTTTCATTTGATTTATTTTATTTTTTTTTATTAGTTTTGTTCTAATGCTGTGATGTTTCTGGCACGTCGGTAATTCTGATCCCAAATCTAAAACCACTGTCTCATCTTCAATTTGCTGTAAAACTCTCCTCTACCTTATCCTCCTCCTCTGCCCTTTTTTGCTGAGCTCAAACAACAACCCCTTAGCCTTGTTTCCAAAAATAATGTCCGTTTTGTTTCAAAGAATCCTTGGTATGCGCTGGCTAATGGCACAAGGAATTCTGCATTTTCCCCATGTCCTAACAAACCCTCTCACCCTGCTCTCTCTCTCTCTCTCACACACACACACACACACACACACCCCACATACCCCCCCACACACACTCTAGAGAGATGCTCTTCATGCCTTGTTTTCTTCTATTCCAATTAGATGCTTTGGGTTAGAGGTGAAGCGTCAAGCACGAATTCTAAGCTCTAATTTCCCAAAAGCTTCCCACTTTGGGGAGCATGTGTTTGTTTTCCAAAACAGAGGGTAGAGGTAAAAGCACTGTGCCTCTTGGTGGTCAGATTGCAGTAGAGTCAGCAGAAGTACACTATTAAAACAAGTAATCTGCCCACTGTCAGAATCTGCAGTTCGGAAGTAAAAAAGACAATATGTGTCAATGCATGAGATGGGTTTTTGCTGGTTTCCAGTGAACTGGGTCAAACCACTGTTGGAGGCTGATTGTAGGGTTCTTACCCCAAGCACTGAGTGAGTCAGAGCAAAGGCATTTCAGCCTGGCAGCACAGGAAGCAAGTATTCAGCATCAATAATTAAGAACCACAGCAAGTAGATATAGACACAGGGACCACAAAGTGTCACCTAAGCCCCCCACCAAAGGGGGGGACACACACCCCTGGTACATGAATTTAGTAGACAACAGAACAACATCTGATTATATGTATTTCTGTTTTGTCCTTCATCTGGCCCTGTTGTGTATGTTCATCCCTCGCTCCTGGCATCATCTGGAACCTGGGATTCATGTGCTTAAAAACATGAACTCAGAAACTATTTGGTTGTTTGAACAATGTGATTCTACAGAGATTTGTATTTAATTACTTTGTTATCAAACGTTTTGGTTTGGTGAACCACCCCGTGATTATCAGCCCACCTCCCATTTGTCCTTCCTTAAAAAAAAACAACAACTTTCTATAGACGCCCCTGCAACATTTCAAAAACTGGTTGCTTCACTGCTGCATTTTAGAGACTATTTCGTGTATTCCTACAACTTGTTACATTACTCACTGTTCTCATGCTGGCTCTCTCCACCGCTTTTTTGACTTTGCCGTAGGTGCCTTTTCCCAGCGTCTCCATCACCTCGTAGCGGTGCTTCAGGTTGTGTTTATGCTGGTGCTTCTTCACCTCCACCGGCGCCGCCGCCGCGGCCGGGTCCGCCTTCCCCTGCCTCCTGTCCGCGCTGCATGGGTGACCGCTGTCCGTCCCCCGGAGCTGCTCGCCGTGGTGGTGCTGGTGGTGGTGGCCGCTGGACGCCGAGTCCTGCAGGCAGCCGAGCTCGGAGAGGTGGCTGGGTTTCATCGCGCCTCTGCCGTGCGCCTCACGTCTGCCCATCCTCCCCTGGGCACGGAGCGCAGCTGTCAGGAGCTTTCGCCGGATCCCCAAATTGTGCAGAGTTTGTTGCGAAAGCTGGCGCAGGGAGGCTTAGAGTTGCCCATATAGAGAGCTATAGGCGCAAGAACGAAGTCGCAGCGCAGATAAACACGCTAACAAAGATCTGAGTCATCATGACAGCCACTGTTATATCTGTTTCTCTCTCAGCTTCTGAGCTCAGCAACAGGGAGCCACATGGTCCAGAGGGATGGGTGGAGCCTCCTTCTTCCAACATCTCGGCGCGACACGCCCATCAGGAATCATTTTGGCTTTTCCGAGGACTCATTCTTGACTGAGCAGCACACGAGAAGGGAAATATGTTGGGAATGTGCTGCCCTGCCGGTCAGATTGAACCCACTTCCCCCCACATCACTCTGCCGTGTTTCCTGATGTTCTACCAGTCAGAGAAAGTAAGCCTTACTCATTTATCCTCTTATACGCCCTATATTAAAACGAAAGTTTATGAGGAAAAAAAACCCACCAAAACATTTCATTGTGTAAAATCAGCCAGACGTAGAAATTGATCAAAACTTAAACTTTAAATATAAAAATGTATTAAGTGACCTCTTAATAATTCATATGTAATGCACACCTGAAAGGGTTAATTGAGCTTACAGATAATTCATTTTAACGATCCCTTTGGGTTTTTTTTTTTTTTTTTTTTTTTTTAAATAGACAAAATTAGACACAACAAGCAAAAAACAATAAAGAGGAATGTTAGATTTCAAGAGCAGAAATTTGTAATACATATCCAATCCAGTAATTTTACTGCTGTGACGATGCACATTAAAAAATGCCTCTTGTTTTCCAAGAACTGCTGCTATATTGAACCCAAATGAGCCCGAGATGCACAAATTTAGTCACACAAATTGTCAGAAGTTTCTCGCACTTTTCTGCCAAATACATCTCTTGGTTTAGCGCACCTCCTTAAAACCAGTGTGAAGAATGTGTCACATAAAATCAAAAGGTGGTGATAAAATAATAAAATAAATAAATAAATAAATAAATAAATAAATAAATAAATAAATAAATAATAATAATAATAATAATAATAACAATAATAATAATAATAATAATAATAATAATAATAATAAAACAGTTGTGCAGGATGGAAAAGACAGTGGAACTCGTTCATTATGCTTCAATGCAACACACAATAAAATATTTACATTAAATAGCATTTAATGCTGGGGCGATTACTGCCCCAGCATTAAATGAATAAAAATGAAATCTGATAGATCAATAAATAATCAAACCTCAATCAAAAAAGTCTTTAATGAAAGCTTATGGGATCAGATTACATGTGAACTGTTAGTACGCTAAAAATGAGAAATTTTTATTACGTTAATCAGCACGGGTTATAAGTGTGTGAGGGTGTTTATGAAAATAATCATTAAAAAAAATACAGTTAAAGTTTCCAAAAATATTTACACCCCTTGAACTTTGCCCTTTAACCGCTTGTCTCACCGCTCAAACAGTGAGCTATTATCTTTATATCCATAAATGAATCAAATTGGAAGAAAAAAAAAAGAACAAAAATCATCGCGTTTAGAAGGTTAGAGACATTAATCTGTCTACGACGCACGGAGCTGACAGCCGAGCGTCTGTGTCTCGGTCCCAGCAGTCTGCCAGCAGCTCCTTTAGCCCAAGTCCCTGAAAAAGGTTTAGTCAGTTTCCAGTCAAGGTGTGAGACTGTTGATATTCGACCACACAACCATGAGCGAGAGCAAAGTCTCGGTTAATACCTGTGGTAACATCTCCCAGTGTCCAGGAATGGAGGGTCTCCTGTCCATCTCAGACACAAACAGGATGAGCCTCTCCAGGGTTACATTGGCATCCAGCTCCAGTTCATAAGGCAGGAGATGCTCTGGAGCAGCGCCCCCTGTAGATGACAGTGTTTGCATAAACTGAAATGAATTTAATCTGTAATCTGCTCGCACAATATGAACTGTTTTACACAATTTAGGATTTTGAAGAACATAATATGGAAAATATATTATAGGTTTAAGAAGCAGGTTCGATAGGTTTGCTCTAAGAAGCAACCCTATCAGATACTGTCTGGGTTTCTGCTTTCTTTGTAGCAGAAAATCCTAAAAGTGCATTTTGAGTTTTCTATGCACATATGGGGAAACAGAAAAAGAGTTTTGAATCAGTTTAAAGTTTATTTTATAATTATTAAACCACCTGCCACACCAACCAGTTAGGATGTGTGCACAAACTGCATAACTGGGTGGTTTTAGGAATATCTAGGGAGGGACGTCTGAACAGATGAACATTTCTTACAGGTGTTTTGTGACATACTCGTACTATCTAGGACTTTTACAACAATCGATTGAGAAATGAAAAGCTGAGTTAAAGGGTGAACTCCTGCGGTCCGTTCGAACATTCGGTCCTGGAGCACCACCATCTGGTCAACACTTCATAGCATCAAAACCTCATTTATAAAGATGTTTTTCAACTGAAGGCTGAACTTAAGGGCATAAGTTTTTTTGTTGTGTCATCTTTATGTAGAATAAATTCAGATTAGGTAGTCCCTGGACCCAAAGGCTAATTGCTAATTCAAGAAGGACTAATAAGACCAAATCAAACTTAAGCATGATGATGATTAAAAGGTTTACAAAAAGTGTTTACACGAATCGCTATAATGTCTTTTATTGCGAATTTGTTTTAAGATCCTAGAATATTCCACTTTGATTTTGGCTACTCTTTTACTAGATGTTGGCTTCAGCTTTCCGTGAATTAACTGGATAGTAAATGAAGATGGCACAAGGTGCTGCAGGTAATGTATCAAATGTTTATAACAACTTAAATTCACATCAAAAATCCCAGAATGTCCCATTCTAAAATATTATAAATAAGATGTTCATTTCTGTACTGTGGTTGTTTAAACTGGCCTACACTTTAACCCAAACAATGACAGCAGAATTGGTCTTTAAATAGAGACAATCTTACAAATCTGAACCAACTAGTAAATTTGAAATTATTCTGGATTTGATGCAAAAAAACCCCAAAACAAACAAACAAAAAAAACAACAACTAAACAATGCAGCTCTGTTCCAAAAAAACCCCCAATATATTACTTTGGCTACAACAGTAACTTACCTGTAAACAAATCAGAGCAGCGCATCCATATCTCCCACAAAATCAGACCTAAGGCATAGATGTCGCCCTGCAGGAGAAATGAGCTGCTGCTGAGGTTCACAGAGCCCTCCAGGATCTCAGGGGACATGTAGTTGAGCGTGCAAAACTGAAGATGACCCTATGAATAAAAAAAAAAAAATGAGCATGGTCCCTTTTAAGAGCTTGAGTAGACAAAAAATCGGTCACCTAGTGTTATATTGTGCAGATCGTTTCTTTTTTGTTGAGTGTTTTTTTTTAATGACATGATTTGACAGTAAGAGTTTTGATTCCCAACAAATTCTCACCGTCACGGTTGTGGAGTGGTTCCTCCAGAAGCGATGTCCTGAACAAGAACGCAGGATCGTGGAGGATCCAAAATCGCACAAGACACAAGTCCCGTCTGCTCTCACCAGTACGTTGGAGCTGCTGAGGTCTCTGTGGGCAACGGGAGGTTTGTGCACATCTGTGCAAGAGAAAGACTCAGATATTTCAAATGCATCCTTTTAATCACATTTTCCTGCAATGACTTGTATTCTGCACAGCTGCAGTTGTAAACATTGGCGAGAGCTATGTCTAGATTTCTGGATAATTTGCTGATGATAAATTGCTAAAAGATTTTATTAAAAGTGATATGAGCTGAATGATGCTTGGCAGTGAGATTTATGATGAACCCGACCATATTAGACTTACTCCGCTCGCCGTTTTTTATATCCTCATTATTATTGTTGGCAACATTAGTAAAAGAAGCAAAAAAATACAAAACAAAACAAAAAAAAACATTTCTTTGCTTCATAAAAGAGAGGTGATATTTTGATGAGTTATCACATTATGTCTCAACTGGTTTCAGTTGTTTATGATTTAAAGAGGCATTCGCTTGTGAAGAAGTGATTAATGTAACTCTTTGAGACAATTCCAGCAGAAGCACCTTGACTTCTACACACTACATGCAAATTTATACTTTTTTTTTTTTTTTTTTGCAAATTCATTAAAAATGTAGTATTTTTGCTAAACCATGCGATAGGAATCCATATTTCATCACCCGGCTAATCAAATTTCTGGAACAGTTTTTGGTTAAAAGGAACACGTCATTGGTTAAGTACCGTCAGATTCAGCTCTCTAGCGAGAATGCTACAATGTGAACATATAAACACATTTTTGTGGTGTGGGATTCTGGCCAGTACCATTGCTGCGGAGGTCAGAGTGGAGATAGGAAAGTCCCTCCGATAAGGACTGGCACAGCCTCATGGACAGCATCCAGCTGCTGGCGTGTTTACACAGAAAGGAATGAAGAGAACCCTGAAATCAAAGACAAGACGACTGCACAGGACTCAAGAAGTTTGGCACTCAGATCAGAGGTAAAAAAAAAAAAAAAGGCGACAATATAAATCCAGCTTTTAGCTGGAGAAATGTAAACTGTCCACATTCAAAGCAAAAATAAAAGGAGGGATGTAGATTACTCTTGGATCTTTCTTTTTTTTTTTTCTTTTTAGATTTCTAAAAATCATTTTCTTGCATGTTGCTTATGGTTGGTAGAATGGCATTTTATCAGCTTTACAAAATATGAGGTTGATTAAAAGTCTAAATTAGGAAAGAAGAGTCTCTATTGATGAAGTTGTTGATTTCTTTAATAATGTTATTGCTAAAACTGGCTAGCACAAAAATATTCAGTATTTTTCTGAAACCAGATCTTAAGATACAGGAAGAAGACCGGTCCCCCGTCCCAGAAATGGACATCTTTTAGTCCAAAGTGTGTATATCAACCCCAGGACAAAAGGGAAAGATCTCATGAAAATCTTCAGAAGAAAGTATGATACAAATTAGCCCTTATTCTAAAAGCAATATTGGTGGTCAGATTATTGTTTGTGAATGCACTCAGAGACAAACTTATTCTTTCGATATATTTCTTTGGTCTGACAAACAAAAATCTAAACATTTTGCCTTAATAACTCTCTAGTTTCATCTACACCATTGCGCTTCATGTCAAATAACATTTGGTTTTCTGTAAATGCCAAAATGTCTGTAGGTTCAGAAGCACATTCACACACACATTTAGCAAGTTATTTATCGAAACTTCACATTTCTTTATTAGGTTGAGCTTGAAAATTAAACCTATCCTTACCTAACTGTATTTTAGATGTTTTAGACATTTTTCTAGCTGTCATTTGCTAAACAGTCAATGAAAGAGGAGCTTCCCTTTGACTGACTTTCACATAGTAAAATAACACCTTTGCCAATAGTGTCACCTTTTAGCAACAAGAAACCCTTTTTGTTTGAGGATCATTTCCTTTTTGTTTCCTATATGTTGATCTTTCAGCAAATTGAAAACAAGCTAAGTAATTTACCCTATCCAAACCCTTTATGCAGCTCAGAATGGTTAATATGAAAGGACCTTTTGGTACTCACATGTTCAGCGTACTGAAGAACAATGAGCAGGCTGCTATTGTCTGGTTTCCACTCCGTGCCTAAGAAATGGAGAATCCTCTCATGCTTCATCAGTGGAAGCTCGTAAACCTCCTTTTCATTAATAAACTGGTGCTTCCAGTTTGCACCGTACACTTTGACAGCCACCACACTTCCCCTCTGCTTCCCTTGATAAACAGTTGCAAAACGGCCCCGTCCCAGAACCTGTAAGATTAAAAGAAAATGAAAATCTAGAAGCTATCAGGACTTACTAAAATGGCTGAAGAACACTCTGAGGAAAACTTTCACTGTCAGACTTACCCCCTGCAGTTCAATGTCCGTAATCTGGTTCTCTGAAGCTTTTATTTGACAGGAACACTGCTGTTGGATATTATAGTCCTTACAGGCCGACTGCAGATACTCCTCTAAAAATATAGAAAACATTTTACAGTGGATCTGACAGACATGCAGGCATATTTATTCTCTTTAAGCTGGCCTGACTAAACATCTGCTAAGATGTTGTGGAAGAGTAGCAAAGGTAAAGGGCAGTTATGTGTCAAAGATAAAGACCAAGGTCAGCTTTAGCAGAGAATGAAAGAGACTCAAGGTTTAGTGAAGACATCCTGAAAATGTCACAAAAATAAGATAAAAAAGTTCAAACAATTACACAAGATTTTTTTTATTTTTTTTTTTTGATATAAGAACAAAAACACTTGAGTTTGTCTGATGAGGTCATCACACAGGTGGGATTAGGATAATATCTGGTTTGTTACTAAAGTGGCCGTCAAGGTCCAGCTCTGTGTTGCTTTGTTAAAGAAAGAGATCTGGATCTTCACCAGCATATCTGAACCTACCGTACCTTCAATTTGAATTTGGATCTTCATTTTGGCTGAAAAACAGGACAAAATGAAGAAGAGCAGTAAAGACACTGAATATGAAGACAACAGAAATTAATCAATAAAAAAATCCACACTTCGGG
Organism: Brachyrhaphis roseni; assembly: GCA_903066815.1. Taxonomy (NCBI): domain Eukaryota; kingdom Metazoa; phylum Chordata; class Actinopteri; order Cyprinodontiformes; family Poeciliidae; genus Brachyrhaphis; species Brachyrhaphis roseni. Next base: position 7,083 of record CAEFZY010028658.1, on the reverse strand, counting down.
TAAAACTTGCTATATGCTTTAATAACGTCTAAAACTTTATCAAAGTTTAAAGCATATGAATTCTTTAATTTACAAGTAAACATGATTTTCTTTTTCTAGAAATTATTAAGAACTGTGAAGTTGTTTTTTATGCCCAACATTGTTTAACTACACAAAAACATATTTTAAATTGAGTATATTTAGACACAACTTTTTCTTTTACGGTGAGTTAAAACTCCATGAAAAACAATTGAAGTTTAAAGTATTTGTATTTAACCAGTATTGTACTTTTGTGACAAAGGCTGGTGCAACAATGACCAATAAATGTGCGGCAGAGGTTTATCAAGCATTTTTTTTCTCTGAACAGTAAAAATAAAATTTTTTCCATCATATTTGAGGAACATTATGAGCATCACAGAAAACATAAGAAAATAACCTATTTATTTGTATATTTTTATCCAGTTATGCCACTTGAAATTCAATCAAAACTAATAAGTTGTTAATTTAAAGATTCAAAACTTGTTTATGACATGCAATTCTCCTAAATGTTCTCAGTTGGATCAAAAAAACAGGGTTCTGATTCATCTTTTATTAGTAATCTCTGCAAACCTATTACTGATCCCCAGAATTCGTCTTTAGTAAAATTCAAAAAGCACAAAAAGGCAGCTGTGTATAAAAGATGAGAAACATGAAAATTTCTCCCAAATCCATTAGAAGGATGCTTGAGATGGACATTAAATTTTTCTCAGTATTTTGTTCTGATCTTCTGTTTCAGCTGTACTTAAGCTTCATTTGATTGGTAAAGCCTGAATATCAAGTATATCCATCTATCTAAGTTGATCTAAGAATGAGACATTAAAGGTTTTGTGTTAACTTGGCATGTCTCCAAAAAACCCCTAAAACAATACACCAGAAAATGAAGCTTACTTTTTTCCTTGCAGAGTTTTCTCCACTTGACAGCAATAAAGATGACAACAATAAGGAACAGAATCATCATCACCACCATCGCTGCTTTTGTGATTTCAGCTAAAAGAAAAGAAGGGCAACAAAACAAATACAGGTCCATTTCTTTTCTTTTTTATTTTTGTTTGAATGAGTAAAACTTTGTGGGAAAAAAATCAGAGATTTTATATTTAGCTACATCCAACAGTTAATTGCTAAAAACGACTAATTTAGTGAGTACCTGCTGTATGGTGGTGGGTTTCTGGAGGCTGTTCTGGTTCTGGTTCTGGACTCAACGAGATGTTTCTGTTGCACAGGTCTGTACTGCATGTACATGTAATGAAGTTTTTTATGGAGGGTGGTTGCGCCTTGCAGGTTTCATTTGGGCAACGCATTTTTACCATGTTGCATGCTAAAAATAACAAACATGTGAATAAGAACAACGCATAAACACTCTTGATGTTTGAAAGAATTGTTCCTTCATAAATGTTTGCTCTTGGATGTTAAGTTAACATAAATTGTGTCTGTTTTTTGTTACATAACTTCCTAATTCTCTCATTTGGACATGGAGCTTTCTCACCAAGCAGGTCGACTTTCATCTGGCCATTTGTGATTTGATAAATGGCCAAACAGCAGCCGGTGTTTTCACAGAGCTGCACGGAGCCAGTCACATTCCCAGCAGAGTGCAGTACAGAGTAGTCGTGGTTCTTTAAGTTTGTCACTTGGAAAGCACAACGTCTCTTCTGTAGTAAGGACTGGTGACATACTTGCATAAAGAGACATTCTACAATGACGAAGAAAGTGCTGATTAATAATCGAACTGGTTCAGGTAGTCATCCATCGGCGTTTTTTTGTTCTTGACGGTAAAACTGAAAATCTTCAGTCATTCAGGAAACTCTTCTTTATTTTTCCTTCGAAATACATATTATGATTAAACCAGAAGTTGTTTGAATTAGTTTGAACTATTTGCATCAGTTTATGTAAAGAATTATTTATGTACCATCTTAGTTTCAGGAGACAGAATCATGCAACACATGCACAGACGGCTTCTGTGGTGTAAAGAATTTACTAGTTCTGTTATTGCAAAAAGTTATTCAAAAATTCTGATAGTAAAATTCATATCATGACTAAATGACAATATGAAAGTGCACAGCAATAATTTTAAAAAAGAAAGAGCTTTACTTCACTCACCCAAAGCCAGGAAAGACCACTTCTTCATGTTGGATTCAGACTGGAAGTGGGAAACTGGAAGTATCCTTTCCGAGAATGTCAGAGGAGTTTCCCACGTTTCATCACTCCCACTGACACACCTGCACTGTTATCCTTGTAAAAGGACACTGGTTGTCTTGAAGCCACTTAAAGATACTCCCAGTGAGTCTGCCTTATGGTTGTTATGAGAGTTCCACTAAATCTGAAGATGATTTCTGCTGCAGAATTAATTCTTCCAAATTTGTTGGGCTTTTTTTTTAAAACATAAAAGTAATTCAGTTAACGTTTTTATTTTGTAAATGGTTTGTAGTTGTTACAACTTCAAGCCAGACAGCTGAAACAAGCCATCTTGTGCCAGACTGAGCGATTTCTCTATAAAAGTAATGGATGCAGACTTAAACTTGCATATGAAGCTTTTATTTATAATTCAAAATGACAAAAATATATATGTATACATAAAAATAATTCCAACATAAAAACCAAAATACAACAGTATTAAATTTTTTAAAATATTTATTAGCTGGAGGGGAATGGGAAAAGATTTTAAGCATAAAAACCCTAAGAGTATTTGCATCTGTCACAGTTAACAGCACAGTTTATCTTTAAATGAACAGTTTTCCTTCTATATCAATAAAAACTATAGAGCAGATGCATTTCTTTATTATTATCTACAATAGCCCCCCAAACTTACTAGTAGTTTGGGTGAAAATATGTTATACAGTTAAAGGTATTTCGCCTTCAAAAACTCTAGGAATCTTACTAAAGTTCACAGCAACAGGGACTCTTTATCACTGGGTCTATCAGCAGGAGAACAGCCCATAAAACATGATCAAATCAGCACCAAAATGATCATTCTGGCAACAAAACTTCATTTGAAAAAAGAACTATTCTGTAAGCCTCTGAGCAAGTGTCTTAATTAAGAGCTATTTAATGAAAGTTATCCATTTTATCTGTCAAGCAGCGAACTGATTCACATGAACTAAATGCACACAGGCCCATTTCATTTAGTCTTGTTTTGAGATGTATGACATGTGGGAGTGAAGTATTTATGTTAGAATGAAGCTTTGTAAGAATGGCCGCTCATGCAGTCACCACCCACACACACATATCAGGCCCCCGCATTGTTGCTCAGAGAGTCATGAGGAGGTGCTTGAGTCAGAGTGTCAGGAGGTCCCTAGGGTTGAGGTTAGCCACCAGACAAACATCATAGCTGTCGTGCATCGCTGCTCGTCTCTCCACAACCGTCCATACATAGTCTGCAGGGTCTAACTCCAAAATCTCCTTGGTGATGATCTCATGACGACCTGCAGTAAACGTATGATGATGATGCGTGACCCAAAATCTAATTTGCAGAAACAATGTTTCATTCGTCATCTTACATTCCTTTATTCTGATGCATCCAGAATGCAGCTTGAAAACCATATATAGGAACAGGAAGTGTCACTCACCAACCCCTTTGTAGTATCCACAAAGGTAGAGCTTTCCTTCTACCGTTCCTATGTTGGAGGCGTTGGTTCGAAGCGAAAGCAGGGTTGTAGGGAGTGTTGGACCGGGCCTCCAGCTGTCTGCATCTGGGTTGTAAATTTCTACAGAGCTCAGACAGCGCCGTGATTGTCCACGATCCTCACCATCGCATCCTATACCGCCTGTAAACACACAGACAAAAATGTTTCCGCTCAGAAAACTTAAAATAAACTTCATATGCCTTTGCTCAGCTGCATTTTTACTCTTTCCATTAAAGATGGCTAGTTGAGTGACTTTGGGTTAGTTGTGTCTATTTTCTTCAGCAGAGTCAGTGAGCTATTGTAACAAATAGAAATGTGTGCTCTGTTTGTTTTTCTTATCCATAGAAATAAAGATACAGTGAGGATGGAGTAATAGAGATCATTGCTATCAATTTTCTTTTTGTTGTTCTTTTCTTCCAAACAGTATTCCTGGCCCAGTGTGCCTGAGTTAAGCTGTATCTTTCCTGAAATGAGCTTCTAACTGAGCTATTTCTTCAGTTATATTTGTTTTCTCTCTTTATTTCTTATTTTATAGAAAGTTCTCCAGGCTAGTTTTTGTGTTTTGCCATCTCTTATTCAGGACTGGGCCACTGACATGCAAACCGTTTGTCACAAAAAGTGCCTTAAAAATTTTTTGTGTGTGAATTGTTTCTATATAAATAAACTAAACTGAAGTAGGATAAATATGTGTATAATCCTAGAGTCTGACCTAATATGTAGATTTCTCCGTTGAGTACAGCTGTACCGCAGCGGTACCTGGAGTATTTCATCCTGGCACACTCTGTCCACCTGTCTTTGCTCGGGTCAAATCGAAACACTCTGTTACTCAGCTTGTCAGGCTCATCATCTGGCTGGTCCTTAGGAACGACAGAGCAGATGGGTAGTTCAAAGACAGGAAAACAGGGAACTCACTTAGAAATCAAAGGAGCTTTTGTTAAATTATAGAGAAGAGTTTAATCTATGCTTGAATTTAATCAGCTAAGAAATGGAAAGAGCTTTTTTAAAAAATCCTTCGTTGTTTCTACCAGTAGGGGGAGACAAAGCGTTTTCATATGAATGAAGATTAATGAAAAGAATAAGATCAAATGTTCTAATTACAGTGTGTACGGAGACCCATTTCAGCCTAAATTCAATAAATAAATAAACAGGTAAATAATTAAATAAATCGATAAGTCTATCTATTTACTATCTATTTTCTATCTATTTACTTATAAATTTATTTATTTATTCCCGCATTTATTTCTGCCTTTCCTTTTTCCATTTTCCTTATTCATTCGTACTTATTTGTTCCTGATTCATGGGACAAATGAATACGGAAAAAGGAAAAATGATAGGCAGAAATAAAGGTGGGAATAAGTAAATAAATAAATAATAAACAAATAAAGTAATAAATAAATGTATAAACAAGAAAATTTAAATAGGACATAAAGAATCCAATTATTTACTTATTTAATTAATTTTGGCTGAAATGGCTCCCCATATTGTTTAGGATTTTTCTTCTAGTTGGCCCAAGCCTATACGAAGCATCGCTTTTCCTTCAGACACATGATTACATACACCTCCTGTACCTGTGGGGTCCAGCCCCCCAGCACGTACAGACGCTCCTTCAGGCTCACAGTACAGTGGCAGGCCAAGGCAAGTGGTAAAGGAGCGAAACTGAGCCAGCTGCCTCCTCTCTTCAGTGACCATCTGTCCACATTGTCCGTTATGACATAGTGATTACGCATTTTCATCTGACCGCCAATGAGGTACAGAGCATCTCCGACCAACCCCAAAGCATACATGTCTCTGTAGGGTGCAGAGCAGAGCTTCACCCAGATTTTCTCTTCAGAATTACTGTATCTGAAACATAAACAGGCAGCGCAGAAATTTAAAGCAGCAACATTTTTGAAATGTCTCATTTTCCACATACGGTAACTTGAAAAGAATTCATACGAATCAGTTGTGGTGGAGTGGGGATACGTCTAAAACATGCAGTCCACTGGGCCCAGAGGACCAGGGTTGGGAATTTCTGTCCTAAATGGCTTGTAGCAAAATGCAAATGTGATGTGTGTATCATTGCTGTTATTTCAACAACAGGGTTTTTTTTTTTTATGCCAGTCATCCATTAAGACCAGGTTTGTGGAATACATGATTAAATTTGTCTTAGCGGTTGTTCAGTTCCTCCAGAGTTGTCATGGACTTCTTGGCTGTTTCTCAGAATAATACTGAACTTGTCAATCTGTCAGTTTGGGCAGGTATTTCATATTCTTTCCATTTTCAGAGGGATTTAAAAGCCAAACCCTGCTGAAAACCCATCCACAAGATTTTCCCTACCCTGTGTGCTGTGTTCCTTAGTATTTGCTGTGGTATTTGTTCACTAAGCATCTATAATAACTAAAAAAAGAGCCGAACACATGCACGCCATCATTCTTTAGTATTGTTTCATCACCTTCACAAAATAATGGGCTAAATTATTTTTTGCCGAAAGATGATTTTTTTGGGGGAAAAAAATGACCACCTCTTGCAAAATAAATCACTTTTGGCAAAAAAAAAAAAAAAAAATCACATAGGTCATTATATTAGGAAAGTGAGGATTTGGAAAAGTTTGCAGTTGTAACAAGTTCAAGAAATATGAATGCTTTTTCAAGGAATAGTCCTAACTTGTAGATATCCAGCCTCTTCCTCTTGTGTTGATCCTCGGCCTCTACAGCCACCAGTATGCTGCTGTCCCGGGTCACTGCTCCTGCTGTGACCTGGCCCTGACCGCCACAGTCCCTCAGCGGAGAGGGGATGTAGTAGGTCTTTCTACCAATGGGTGCAAAACAAAAACTTTGGTCAGCAAGTCCTCCACGTCTCGCTGGCACACCCTCGGTGTTCACTCCACCCAAACAGAGCAGCAAATCTGTTGTCTCCATGCCATATCGAAGAGGTGGACGAGGTGGAGCAGACGTCTCACAGAGACCTGAGGTCTGCAGGGCAGCATCGATCATCCCAAAGCACTCTGCATCCCGCAGCAGTACCTAGGATGTTTATTTCTACGTTAAAAATATATCTACACATTGTACCTAATAATGTTTTGATATTTTTGGGTTATGACTTAGTGACCTCATTATTTGGTCATTTTCTCCAATCCCATCTCACCGGGTTCCTCCTCCTCGCTTTCCGGAGAAATCCAGGATCCACCAGCTCGAGTCGCACTCGCCGGAGCAACTCCACAGCCTGGGTTTCACTCTGAGAGTTGTTCCTGTGCCTCTCAACCCACCGCAGCACCAACTCAAGCACAAGTTCCTCCTGTGATATGTTGAGGTCATCCGATCCCAGGAGAGTCCCAAGACGCTGGGAATCAAGGTCCAGCACTTCTTCTTCCTCACAAACCTTGAAAGATGCAGAAAATAAGCAGATGATATATAGATATATATATATATATATATATATATATATATATATCATCAGCTTATTTATATAT